>CAJHQP010006279.1:0-39392 GCA_905132765.1 Moricandia arvensis | reverse complement strand
TGATGATGCATGAAAGTGTTGACATTTGGGGCATGTGGAACAGGTTTTTGGTGATAAGACTAAGCGACAACGAAGGGAAGAAGACTTGAATCGTTTAGAGTGGGCAGCAATCTGACGGACTAGTAGTCAGACGATTGATTAGCTGTAGCACTGGCAGAGAGCCTTGACCCTGGTCAACAGGTCCATCACACACCTGTGTGTTTGCCGTATGAAAGTCTTTATCCTTGATGGACTCGTGATGGTAGTTTTGAAGGGGTGTTCCACGACGCTTTCTCCCATTGGAGATCTTCCTTCGGCCGGACTGGGTCTCCACCTTGAAATTTCCATGTTGTCGTGCAGATCCTCTTTAAGGTCGCTACGGACCAATCTACAATAATATAATAAACTATTAAACCTCGTGCACGTTTCAGTGCATTATATCTATATATTTTACGAAGGCGCATACACCAATGTTTTTAGCGCTCCTGTGGGCTGCCAGCAAAGTTTTGTCTGAATATCCCAAACTGAATATCCTTTTCAGTCCTTGTTTTGCGCTTTCGGCTTCCAAAGAAGAAGAGAAGAGAAAGAAGGTTCTCTCACTCCCCCACCCAGCTTCAGCGCCAAGAGATGACACATGTTTATCCCTTAGCCCTTTGGGGAACATGCGACGGGTGACTCCTCTGCTACAAGCTGTATCGCAGAGTCATCTTGTTGTCCAGGCCTTCTTCTGCGAGTTGGTCCTCTACCATCAGATGCGGGTGAGCTCTGGAAGCGTAGGCTGAGTTGGAGGCGGGGAATCGAGATCACCTCTGATTAAGGACAGTCTTCTAGGAAGAAGAATCGAAGAACAAATGAACAGGTGCGGCTGCATTTTGGTACAGGAGAGGATGGCAGAGCGCGTGAAGTCGAACATCTGCGTAGTGGGAGAGAGGAGTGTGGGATGCCACATCTTGCAAAAATACTGTTTCTTGTGCAAAGGCTATTCCAGCGCTTCCTTCCTTGGCAAGAGAAGTTGCTCTGAGCAGGCGGCCCAGGAAGCAGCGGCTGTTCTGGTCAGAGGCCATAACATTGCAGATGTAATAGCAGAAAGCACAGGGTCTCTGTTGGGCCCCCACCGTAATAGGCTAGCGGGAATCCGATATAGAGATTGCAGATGCCTTTGAGAATCGAAGGCCACGTCTCGGTGAAGTCGTTCGGAGTGAGGCTGTGGAGTGGAAGGGCACCATAGTTAAAAGAGTGCAACTCACCGCGCTTTTAAGAGACAGACAGACCTGAGAGAGGTTGGCGATGGAGGTTTCTTGAACTGCCAGAGATCAAAGGCCTGCAAGGAGAAATTTCTGAGTATAAAGAGTTTATATATATTTTAAAAGCAACGAGTGTTTTAAGCATGAAGCTCTTCAAAGTTGCTTACATCAACAAAACAAATAATATTAAAGACGATGAGAGCGAGAATGCTGAGCAGAATGTTCCAACAGTGCAATGACATTATATGTATATTTGTTTTTTGATTAATATTATAAAAGTCTCAATCAGACTGACTGTTTCTATTAAATCCCCACTAATTTAATATTCCCATCAGTCTCATCAAATCTTTATAAAAGTATCAATAGCATAATAACATCAAAGATTAATCGTATTTGAATTCTTTCCATTGATCCATATTACCTGAAGGGGCACGGCAAGATGGTGGGAAGTTGGGGAGCCATACTCCAAGCTGGGGGGTGGTTGACCATCTCCAACACCGCCAAAGCAGTTTCCAGAGGTCCTTGGAAGAGTGGAGAGCGAGGGAGGCTTGACCTGGCGTACGCTGCGGGGCTTCGTTCCAATGCGAAGGTACCCCTCACTCCTGAAGCAGCGAACATCTGGGTCCACTCAGGCATCCTATTCAGGACACACAGCCCAGGGAGTCCCACGGCGGTCGACCCAACCTCTGCTGCAAAGCTGTAACCTGCTGAGATTATCTCAGTAGAGAGCCAAGCCTCTTGCTCTGGCTCTGGAAAAGTTGAGCGAGTAAGGCTGATTCTTCAGTGCTTAGCACTCTTCTCCTCCGTCTCTCCACGGGAACCCACAAACTGATCAGCAGAGTCCTTCTCTTCCTCCCTCACCTCTTGCCGTGGACCCATGGCGCAAGTCACCCTCTCCTTCAACCCTAATGATGACCTATAACGATAGCTCCTCCTCCTCCCTGCAGTCCTCCTCCCACAAGAGTTGCGTCCATAAAGTTGTCAAGAAAATCCAGCCACGCCTGAGTTGTTGCTTAGCTTCCATGCAGAGCATGCCCGGATATACAGACAAAAGAGAAATAACTAAGGCATGTGGCATCAAAGATCAAGAGGAGTCACACGCAAATCTATGATCCTCTCTCTCCAAAAGTCATGCCATGAATCGCTATAACCCGGCGTCACCACGTAGCCGACTTGTCTTGATTGCCTGGATGTTTAATGTGAAAGAGAGGTTCACATGGGTTCATGAGTGATACATGCCTAAATATGATGAACCAATACTGCGACAAATAATAGCTTATGTATACTGAGATTGGTGATAAAAGGATGATGCAGCATTGTGTTATTTGATAAGCTCTTGTGTTGTTCAATATCAGACGCCAATAGCTCCCCCTCTATTGATATTACTATAACTGAAAAAGAAGAAATTAAATAATAAGTGAGCATGCCAAAATGACATAAGTCAGAGCTAAATAAAACCCAATTTGTCACAAGTCAAACCCTTCTTAATTATAATCATGTGCCGACCTCATCACATGTATCATTGAACTCTTACTAATCCAACTATTTACATTATCAGATCAAAGATAGATAGAGATAATATTGTTGCTTGAAGTAATCAATCACAGCTGATCCAGAGAGAACGATGATGTAAGGAATCTTTGGTTGTGAGTTGTGACGATGTAGAATCTTTTCCATATAGTTAGATATCACATTTCTTCTATCTTACTATCAAATGACCACCCGAGTATCCTGAATCTCTGATGAGTTCCAATGCAGTTAGTCAAGCAACGCACTTGATCGACTCCAATATGTACTTTCTTTTCACCATTATTATTATGTTTCTAGACTAAAGCAACATAAGCTAGGGTTTCAACTTTCACGATATATATGACTAGGTAGAAAACCCGACTTCCAAGGAGACATCAGCTAATGTCGTGTCATGAATGATAAGCATCTCTCTTACTTCACCTCTCAAGTAACTTCTCGTGTATATATTATATATTTTGAAATTATTTTGATCCAGTGAGCTTATCATCAAAAGCGTATGGCTCGCTACTTAATTAACATCAAATAATAAAACATTTGTACGAGAAACACAGTTAAGGATATATATTTTAAGAAACGATCGTATCGTAACATGACCTTTCAAATGTGATGTGTTTATATTGTGCCGTCTATGTCTAAGATGAAAATAAATGATGTAAAGATATGTTTAAGAAAAGCCATATGAGAGAAAGGCAGATGAAGCAATAAGTCAAGTCCAATTACTTATTAGTGTTCGTAATCAAAATTAAAAGTGTGATAACTTCTTAAGGATTACGGGAAGCCAATTCAGCCTCTCCCTTCTCATCGATTTCTCCGCATCCTCATAATTTGTTTATCATCATCTACCCTTATCAAAACATACCTTTATTTTTACATACAAATATGAGTAAGTTACCCGCTGTATTTAAACATATATATACCTAACAGGTTCGTAGCTAATTAAGCCTTTCAAACGTTGCGTGTAAGATCAGATCAGGCTAGTTATGTGTTCATGCTTCAGTGCAATGCAAATATGATCATAAAGAAGAACACAGAGAATATGTTAACGCGGGTCGTTTTCCTACATCCCGGACCACGTCCAGAACTCATCCACTCAGAAAAGGCTGCAACAATAAACCGTTGCTATATGGTATCACAGCACACACCCGTGCCTACCACTCTAATCTAGAATACAATGAAAGAATAAAAACCACCAGTAGATCTCTCAACTGGATCCGGTGGACGACGTCACAGCACATCCATGTGCATATCTTCATAAACCTAGACGCGTGTCCCTTCATGTCACCGCCTCTTCCTTTTATATACTTCAAGAGCATGTGCCTAGAGTTGTCACGTGTTTATTGCCTAAAACTAAGGAGACTCCACCATAGAGATATCTCCATATATTCTATCTTCCGTTTTCTTATTTTCGGAAGTGGAGTGCGTCACACACTCATCTCTCCTGTGTAACACCAGAACACGAACAATGCAGAAGAAAACTCATCAAGCTCCAAGTTCTAGCTTACATGCTCCCCTTTTATCTGAGTGGTCAACTCATGCGTAATCACAGCTCCCACGCATCATTGCATCGCATTCTACTGCTTGAGTGCACACTCATATAAACACCAATGCCTAGACGACTATGACTAAAATCTGTATGTAGCTCTAGACTATCTTCGTCTTCTGAACTCTAGCTTCTTAACTTCCTATAATTTCAGAACTCTGCAACTCAATCCTATACCAGTCACTCTGAATCACGGTTGACACTACTGAATTGAAGTGTGACACACACGCACGAGAGATTCCCCTTAATGATGTCTTTATTCAGATTCACAACTCCATGCAGAACTATTGCGCATACTCACAAGCTTGCTCAGCCGAGATCAAGCAGAAACCACTATTTGATAACCTCAATGAATCTGATTTTCTCCAAGCCAAAAATCCATGATCTCTTTTTCAGGATCTCACCTTGGTTCGAAGAACTCTCCTTCGTGTTAGGTGTCCCGCTCTGATACCAATTGTTAAGATCAGATTCAAGGCTAGTTTATGTGTTCATGTTCATGTGCAAGCAAATATGATCATAAAGAAAGAACACAGAGAATTTGTTAACGGGGTTCGTTTCCTACATCCCCGGGGACCACGTCCAGAACTCATCCACTAGAAAAGGCTGCCAACAAACCGTTGCTATATGGTATCCAGCACCACACCCGTGCCTACCACTCTAATCTAGAATTACAATGATAAGAATAAAAACCACCAGTAGATCTCTCAACTGTCCGGTGGGACGACGTCACACACATCCATGTGCATTATCTTCAATAAAACCCTAGACGCGTGTCCCTTCATGTCACCGCCTCTTCCTTTTTATACTTCAAGAGCATGTTGCCCTAGGTTGTCACGTGGTTTATTTCCTAAAACTAAGGAGACTCCACCAATAGAGATATCTTCCATATATTCTATCTTTCCTTTTCTTATTTTCGGAAGTGTGCGTCACACCTCATCTTCCTTGTGTAACACCAGAACACGAACAATGCAGAGAAACTCATCAAGCTCCAATTTCTTGAGCTTACATTCTCCCCCTTTTTATCTGAGTGTGTCAACTCATGCCTTATTCACAGCTCCCCCGGCATCATTGCATCGCCAGTTGCTTATGAGGATACATCAACCCATTTATTTTGTAATTCTAATTTATATACACACATTTCCCCAACTACATTCTATGACTTTAATCTCGACTCCAAAATAAAAAGAAATGCTATGATTTTACCATAATTTTGTAATAGAAGCCATGCTTAATGAATCTCCGCGCTTCTCTTTTTTTTTCTGATCAAACAAGCATTGCATTAATTAAAAGAGTTTAAACTCGACGAGTGGAGTTTGTTATAGACAAAGCAAAAGCTGATTTTGCCACAGAATCAGCTTCAGAATTGTAAATGTGAGAGATAAAACTAAAGGATATAACATCAAAGAGAGACATAAAGTGATAGATATCAAACATGATACCGAAAAGTTCAGGTTGATACCCTCTTTTTGTCAAGAGCTTGATCAGAGATAGAGAATCACAGAGAACCGCAAGGGATCGGACGTTTGAATGGACGGCTAAAAAAACTGCTCGGTGTACAACAATGGCCTCTGCCATTAGAGCTGAAGATACATGACTGTGCGCCTGAGCAATGGTGGGGAGCGACAGTGTATTGTTTCCAGAGAGAAACCCCACCTATCCTACACCATCCGGTCTTGGTATCCCACGCCACATCCACTTTGCAGACTAGGACCCCAGGTGGGTTCGTTTGTGGAGGGCAGGTCGGAGGAAGAAGCATAGGATTTGTGGGGGTTACTGTGTCCGCGCTTCTCTATAAACCCTTAGTTCTGACCTAACTCAGGGACCATAACACACACAAGCGTTTACCGTGTTAGGTTTTAGATCATTGTAATTTGGTAAAAATAAAGCAAATTTAACTATAAAATATTTGAAGAAGGTGTCTTTGCTTGTGGCATTTATGTATTATAAGAACAAAGTTGACTTAATGTTTTTGCTTATGCCATCTAAAGTGGATCTAACTAGTTGTAATCGCAAACTTTATAAATTACGTTACACATATTAGATATATATATATAATTTACAAAACTTAGTCTAAATTGCGTTTACTCTTGATGAGGAGAACCTCATGCTCGTTCGAGAAAGTTTCATATGAGTAATACTATCAGATTTTAAATCATCTATAATTAACAAAAAGCGTAGACAAAGTTCAATAATATCTGGGTTTGTTGTTGTTGGCATCCTCTCGTTTACGTGCGTTGCACAAAAGTATTGTTCCCAAAGGATTAACAAGTAAATGATAAATTAATATTGAAAAAATGGCGGTTAATTTTGAGGAACTCTAGGGCGAACTCAAGTGACAACGCCGCCGCCGCTTGCATCCCTCGACGCCGGCGAGGCCTCTGGCCACCGGCGTCGGGTCCTCTGTATCACCTGCTGCTCTCTACTGTCATCAACTCAGTTCATCGTTGCCTCTTGTTTAGATCTGGTTCTCGCCGTCTCCTGCGTCGCAACCTCGCCGGATTCTGCTGTCCTCGCCACTTCTCCAAGTCATCTCTTTGTCGTCACCGCCTCCATTGTTTCCACCCTCTTCACCGCTCACCCTCTCCAGGCAAGCAGAAGCGTTGGATCTAGAGGACTCACGGGATCTGCTCGCGTTCTCGTTTCAACTGTAGCTCTGTTGGGTGCACCTCTCTCACCGGAGCTAGCCGCTCGACATCCGGTCTCTTCACTAGTTAGAACCCTTGAGTGTTTGGTCGAGAATCTTCTCCTACGGTTTCAATCCAACAGACCTCTTGGTATGGACTCTCAAATCTTAATAAAGGGCTTGCGGCTCAGCTTAGGTTCCAATGAGAGCGACGAGTCTCGATACGGTAATATCAGAGCTTGTGTTCTCAGTCTGGCCTCAGCTCCCATCCCTTCCTTGAATATAGCCAAGAGCTTCTCATCACCTTCGACAGGATCTGAACATTGCTCTGTCTCTATAAATCTAACTCCACGGTTTTCAATCGGTTCAATCCTTGCAACTCCACTTTCACCTTCGCGTTTCATCAAAAGGTCTGGGCACACTGAACCAACGACTCCGACATACCTGGTCTCAGCTCGCTACCACCCCTCTACCATGTCTCCTCATCCACAGCAAATCAACCATTCCAAGTTCAGCTCCGCCACACATGGACGTCCTGGATTTTGTCCTCTCATGCTTAACTTGATACAGCTTGATGAAATGCATTTTTGTCTGGTTTCCGTAACTCTTTGGCCCCGACACGGTAATGTTGGAAGATGGAGTCAATGCGTGAAGTCAACAACTGGTTGCTCATCAAGTGTGGTCGGGTTCTTATCTCAATTGGTAAACGTTAAGGATATCAATTCTTCATGGTCAGAATTATCACACCCGCTGCCAACCGAGACCGTTTCCTCCGTCCATCCGCCTCCATTGTACCGTGTTACTGCTCCACTTAACCAGAAGGAAACTCCAAGAATCCATCTAGCATTGAAGTTAGGCTGCTCCAGAGTGTTTATAACGGCACCACTTGATGCTCTCTTTCCTTCACCCAATGGTGACTCAAGCTCTTTCAAGGTGTTTGAATTGGTGGTTTGTTTGGTCAGATGTATTTCGGTAATACCTTGCTGGTCCCGGTACGGTAATGTTGAGATCAGAAGCGTAGGATTGAGTTCACTGTCCACTCCGCCACCAAACTTCAGTATTTTTAGAGTTCCCATGGAGATGAAGCTGTCTCGTTTATCGGATTGTTCAATCGGCAGGACAAGGTACGTCCTTTGGTTTGTGCATCCGTTAAGCTCATCCATATCATGCCTATCAGCGTCAAATTTATATATGGAACTGGAGCCAGCTATAGTCTCAGTGTACAGGGTTCACCTAGCCCAAAGTCGTGATGTTGTGCTTAATTTAGGGCCACTATTTATACAACCATCACAGATTTTCTTAATCTCTTCTGAGAACCTCGTCGGAGCTAGAGCTATTCTTGCTCGTTCCGCATCATTCCAAACTTTTCAGTTTGGTTTAATCAACGTCGTTTCCGACTATTTCATGCTCGTGGTAACCTATTCAGGGATGTATCTGAAGATTTCCCATGGTTCTCCGCTTGTCGAGCAAGCATCTCTGGTTAACTTTGTTGTCTCATGTTTTGTATTTTATGTTGTTCATCAAACCGTCGAGTTTCCTCCGGTTTTTATCTTCTTGTCATTGAGCATAGCTCTGGATGTAATCGCTTAAACTCTTCCTAGATTAATATAATCGTTTGTGTGACAAAAAAAATTAATATTGAATAGTTTGCATAATTAAGTAATAAGGGGGGTGAGTCGAGAGATCAATGATGGATCTGTCCGAATCTTTCTCCATATGACATCAGCAGCCTGACAGTATCTCACTTTTATAATCTATCTAATACCTGATCCAAAAAAAAAAATTCTATCTAATACATATGGTAGGTTGTTCTTCTATTTTAATTGTACACTGCAATGAGCCTATAAGGATACTTCAATCTAAACATATTTCTCAAAGATCTATTTTGCTGCTTATAAATCGTATTCCAAATCCATTAATGAACTCACCTCACAAGGCTCTTTAATAATTAAAGGGAAAGTCAACACCCTAACAAGCAACGAGCCTTCTTTTGAAGTGTTACATATAATAACTAATACTTTAAACATGAGATCATATTATTTCAAATGCTCCTCTCTTACAGACCAGAATTGTCAGAAGCCTTCCTTATAATTTTTTGTTGATAATTGCGAAATTGTAGACTCCCTCTCTTTCTCTCTTCGTAGATGCATGGGGACAAATCAAACAAACAGCAATTTAAAACTCAATCATCTTCACAGACTTGGTGGTAGTATGAGTACAGGTGTTCAAGTAGTATATACAAATACAATGGGATCGTTAATCCCCAAGCGACGTGTGATAGCTGTCCCAGGAGCTAAAATAAGACTTTTAGCAGGAATCTAATCTTTTATGTATTGAAAGAGAGCCCCCTAACTCGTGGGAGCATCTTCCCCAACTAGCACGTATTACTAAATTATCTTATATTTTATATGATTGCGCATTCAAGATAACAAATCTTTACATATACATATATATTTATATCTAGTAGACATGACAACAAGCGAGGAGCTAAGAACATGATTACTGGACAGTTCTTACAAGGACAATGTTCTTTTTTTTTTTAACATCTGATAATCTTACTTCAAGGATGAGATACAAAGTTGAATACAAGAGCTGGTTGAACAAAAAATATCTTCAAGAACAAAAGCTTTAAATATCTTCAAGAGCTGGCTAAACATAGAGAACGAAAGTCGAAACTAAGAAAAAAAGATTAACAAAGATACAAAAATATCAAAGTAGAGAAGAGTATTAATCCATGAACCCAAACTCAGCAGGAAGCTTAAAAAATACAACTAGACAAAACGAGGAAAGATAAATAACAAACCCAAATGGTAGCACTTGATAGCGTGACAACCACTGCAGATCCTGAAACAAGTCCATCCACTAAAAGGAATCGTGGAACGAGGGAAACCTGCCTCAACACTAACCTTTCCACAGCAAAGAAGCCAATAACATACCAAGAAACCTTGTGACGCCATAGACCCGTAGAAACACAGTTCAAATAGCTAAACAAGAACCGAACGAGAAACGATCCCAATGAGAACGACCATCGAAAGAAACAAAGCAAGCAAACAGTCTAGAGCAGAGCAAGCTCCACACTGAGAATGAGTAAGGACAGGCGAGAAACAGGTGATCACGAATCTCGTTTGGTTCCCCACACAGTACTCAATTAGTGAAGACCCCAAGTTCTCATTCTATCTCCTGTGGAGAGGCGATTCCGAAAGGCAAGCCAGACTATGAACACTTGTTTCGGGATAGCTTGAGGGAACCAAACCAGGCAATTCCAAGGCCCGAGTACGGATAATATTCCAAGTACATTTAGCAGAGAACTTCCTAGTATAGTCCCTAGTAGCGTAGATAGTATCAGAATCACAAGGATCATTTGAAGAAAAAGAAATTATCTATCTTTAAGGTAGCAGCAGCAATCCAAACGGAGACGTGTATTAATGGAAAAACTATTAAGATGGAATAACCTTATCAATCAATAATGGGAGGACATGGATGAGTCATTTTTACCTCAACATCAGACAGAGAATCCAGTGGCCAACCTATAACTCATACATTACCATCAGCGTTCAGAGCTTATAGGAGGATGCGCTTTCCTACACTAAGCTAAAATAATATTGGGCCCACTATATTTTGTCCATGATTGCAATTTTTTTTCTTTTGTTCAGAAAAGAAGCAGAGACTTAATACTAAAAGTAACAAGAGATAGATTGATCTTTTTTATCCTCTCGCCCTCTCTTAATTGGTTCCTATGGTATACTAAAACAAAAACAAAAATACTATGTATTTATGCTCTCGTCTCCTCGTGTGTGTGCTTCATTCATCTACTCCTCCAAAGTCCAACCTCTTCATTCACTCACTCATTGATGTTGCATAGACGGAGGTAAGGATTATCGTACTCGACGTACTTGGACCAGTAAGGTTTGTACTTGGCGAACGCCAAACCCAGCCATGGCTTGTAGTTCCCATTGTAATGCACAACCGCTGCATTCTCTATAGCTGTCTGGTTGAGCGCTGGGTCATAGCCTAGCCCCAGCACATGCCAGCTCCGCTCCATTGCATATGTCAGGTTGTAGAATGTGATTAACCCCGGTGGCAGCGAACCCAGCTTCCACAGCGTTCTATCCTCATTCTGTTGTTGTATCCACACCACACCATACATTAATATATAGAGTGAGTCATTTCTTTCACACGAAAGCTAACTAAATTGTCTTTTGTAATTCAGTGATGAGCCTTACCATGTCTTGCCAGTAATGATATATCCCTGTGATGTTCCTTTTCCTCCACTCTCTCAGGTCAAACATATTCATGCCAAATGCCCACCCGCAAGCCCCCGCATCGAAATTCTCTGAGATCTTTGGATTAGAGAAGTTGAGGTACTTGTCAAATCTGTGGAAGCTTTCCTTGCAAGTCTCCACCGCACCATTCACTTTCCCTTGCATGTCTACTTCCCATAGAGGTGCCAGGTCCTTTTGCACCACAATGTCATCGTCAAGAAACAGGATCTTGTCCAGCTTCGGATATACCTCAGGAAGGTAGAATCTCAGATGATTCAGCATCGATAGATACTTTGGGTTTCGATACTTGAGATTGTCTGCGCCAGCAGAGATAGACGAAGGATGATTTGCTTTGAAGTAGTATTCTTTAAGCCTTGCGGATTCAAGCTGCCGTAGAACAGAGCAGTAAGAGGAGTTGAGCCACTTAAAATCATTGATGTTCTCAACTTGAATCGTGGCATCAGCAGGAGCATTGACGCGAAACCACATCTTCATTGCAGCAAAATTCAATTTGTCTGTTACTATATGGAACACATGCTTCTCCGGTTCCTTCGCATTCAGGACAGTGGAGTTGACCACGACTGATGTTGCCAGGACGTTATCTGAAAAGATCGCATAGTGATAGAGAGAAGGATCTTCAAACTTTACTGCATCCTTTTTGACTGCATCTTCTTCGTTGAAACCGAGGAGAAAATAGTCTGCCGCTAGCTGCAGACTCAGGCAATGCAATGGCTTGGGAAATGTCTTGGCGGCCAGCTGAATTAAGAAGGTGCCCTTTTTCTTCAGTCCATCTACATTGCGTTCAGTGGATTGAAGCATGGCCCGAAACTTCTTTGCAAGTTCACGGCAGTCATATAACTCGTCTTTTGCAAGAGAGAGAGCATGGCCCATGGCTTTTGCTTGTTCAAGCGCTCTAGAGACCAAAAGGGATAGAAACAAAAAAAAAGTTCAACAAAGATTGCTGGTTCACCAACCCATACTCACCAGAGGAATGTGAAAAACAAGTACCTTGAAGGAAGGTCAGCATCAGATGTTGCTTTACCCAGAACACGTTGATTTTCTCCACTCTGCTGCATCAAGAAAACGTAAGATTGGTTGCATTTTTTGATTTGGCAATATGGGCATATGCTTTAGCCATAATGATCTGGTCTCTCATAAGCTTCAAGATAGCATCAGCGTTGGGGCTCTCAAAGTCTCTCCTCCATATACTGTATTTGCCAACGACTGAGTTTTCGAAGGTCATTGACTTGTGAATAGCTGCTTCTTGCATCAGCTTATCAGTTTCCTTATCTTGTTGGATCAGCTCTAGAGTCCGTTGAGCTCTCCTTTCCAGACGTAAACTCTGAAAAGGTATACAAATGTTACAATTCCAGTCAAATAATACAAAAAAAAGGGTATCTGGGAAGACAGATCACCTGACGCTTCAGTTTCGCAGGGCTTGTAAACTCCACGTGTGGGAACTGGTTGTCGGTTTCACCAGACTGATTAGATGTAGAATAACTTGCACTCTCTTCTATACTAGATTCATTTTGAAATGAATCCCGCGGTATCACTAGCTAATTCCATTAAAAAAAAGAAATGTCAACAACCAGAATAAAGAGAATTTCTTAGAGAATGTCATCTCCCATGGTTTGAACATCTTAGAAATAAATCCAAGGAAAGCTCTAAGATGTTCCTAGCTTCTAGGAGGAATTAGAACAAACTAAGTTGATGAGAGGTATTCATTGGGATCCCATTGAGAGTGATAATACAAGTTGTGTCATGTAGTTCCATGGGATCTCTGGTTCTGTAAATGAAGTGATAGTAGAAAGTACCTGAGAAGTAGGTTTGTTCTTGGCGCGAAGAGGATTGTCGAAAAGCCAAGAAGAAGAAAGATCTCCCATTTTGACCCTACCAAGGCGTATATTACCGTGATGGTCACTGTAGGTGGCAACTATGTTCACATCCTAAAGATAATTTAGAAAAAAAAAGGATTAAAAGGAGGAAGGAAGCAAATGGATAAAAGAGAAAGAAGCAATACTTTGAGATCTGCAGCAGCAGAGGAAGCACTAGTACATCCAGGACAATCATGCAACGGACGATAAGCTTGAAGTTCTCGGTGGTGGCTGCACAAGAAAGGAAAGCATCATCATAAGACGAAGAAGACAGAGTCGAAAAGATGAATCATTCATTACGGTGCTGCTTGTGACTCTAAAATGACTCCACCGACATGATGTAGCAATACCTGCAAATGTCTCGACCAAAACATTAAGAAAAAAACAATCGCTAAGCACCACCACTCTTATCAGATCCCTTCCCCGGGCAGAGATAATCATATAGATTAACGAGAACAATCCAGCTAGAGATAGATAGAAGACGGTACCAGCCATAAGAAGACTTGAAATAGTCTCGACAACATCATCATCATCTGGATCTGCTCGCCGGCGACTGTGAGAATCGCAACTTTCTTAAAAAGAAAAAGAAAGGCAAATCAGTCGGGCGGTTTTTGAAACGTGCACGTGCTGCCGTTTCGTTATAAGAAGAACCACACGCACTCCTTGAGTAGAAGATGACTGATTGTTAAAGCCTTCCTTGTTCCCCTTTTCGAAGAGAGAGAGAGAGAGAGAAGAATGTGCATAGCAGTGTTCTTATGGCAATCGCATCCGCTTTACCCTTTTCTTCTCTTCCTGAATAGAGATGAATATCACAACAGGTTGTTGATTGGAGTATCCATTCAAAGTTTCCTCCTTTCTGATGATTATTAATATTTTTGTGTCTAAAGGGAGACGGAGGCGCTGCGTTGGTGGCAAGACGGAGAGACCCTTGGTGGTAGAGACCTCGTTGGCGGCGGGACGTGGCTCGGATGCACCAGGCATGGCCGTATCGCTTTCCTCACCAATTTCAGGGAGACCTCCTCCATCCCTCATGCTAAATCCCGTGGACATCTCCCTCTTCGTTACTTGCAGGTCTCTCTCTCTACTTTAAAATTTGTTTCGGATCACATGCGAGACTCTTTTTTTTTTTGGTTGGTGAGAGCAGAGCCAAAAGAGTCCTGCCGAGTTTGCGGAGGAGATAGGAAAGGAGGTTGCTCTCTACAACGGCTTCAACCTCATTGTCGCTCATGTCTTCTCCAAATCCATGTTTTACGTTACCAACCGGCCACGCCACGGTGACAAGCTCGTGACGCATGTCTCTCCAGGGATCCATGTCCTTTCCAACGCCAACCTCGACTCTCCTTGGCCCAAGGTAGGTACCTTTCCTTGCATGTGCCCTTTCCTTCTTTTCTATTTCTCAGTTGCTCTTCTCTGCAGTGTCTGAGGTTGAGAGACGGTTTCAATCAACTTCTGACCCAAAACCAAGGTGGTGAATTCCCCGTGAAGACTATGGTGGAGGAGGTGATGACTGATACTGTCAAGGACCAAGATCCCGATCTGCCTCACGTTTTCACACCTGAGACGGAATACCATCTCAGCTCTATCTTCGTCGACATTCCTAGACCAGCTGTAACAACACCCTTCCTTCCTTTGTTAACTCTTATGAACATCCAGTCTCACTCATGGCACCGTTATACAGGGCCATTATGGGACCAGAAGCATCTCCGCCCTCACCATCGAGTCCCATGGTGAGGTCTGTTTCTACGAGAGGCATCTTCAACAAGGTGGTTCCTGGAAGGAGCACACTCAACACTTTGTGATACAAAATCAAAGCTTTACTTGACTGATTCCTTTGCTCTGCTTTGTGTCTTGCCATTGTTTTATCAGACAAATCCCTAAACTTTCACTTTGTAATCTGTCTACATTACACAGAAAACAGAGCTCATGTCTTTTATTCCAATCATCATCAACATACAAATACAATCACAGATCAAATACACTCTTAAACCACAACCCCATACATATATAATGACACACTTCACACGTAATTGGACACAAGTGAAAAACCTCTCCAGTCTCTCACATTACACTTTGACAGAGAAGATCTCACTCAGGGAACTCCAAGTTCCCGACACAGCAAGAACCACGCCCAGTCCCACTATCGCCATGTCCAGGCTCCATTGCTTCCACCCCATCTCTTCCTTGAACACCAGCAGATGAAACAAAGCAGGTAACACAAACCCTAAGATGCAGCAAGTGCTGCTCCCCACCAAGGACAAAAAATCTGTAAAATTTGGCACAAAGAGAGCAACCAAAGTCACCAACAAGACTAGCAGCCATCTCAGCCACGCAGAGTACATCCCACCCGAGAACCGCCTCTCCACTATCTCAAATACTGGATTCATCATCAACGGGAAGGTGAAGAAGAGGTTGATGCAGAGTCCAAGCTGAACAATAGTGCTGATAAGACCTGCCCCCAAGTTTGCGGTGATGATGTCCTTTGTGTCCTCACCAAAAGCCAAGTAACCTAAGAAACCAAAGGATATGTATATAAAAGAGATGAATCCCATGCCGAGTGCCAAGACTTTGCCAAACTTGTCCTTGTCTTTCATCTCGGATTCAAGAGGCACGACCATTCCAACACCTTCGAAGGAATAAACGGCGACGCCCATCCCATAGAAGAAGAGTGACATACCACCAAAGGCAACCACGTCAGGCCTTTGCTTGAGTATAATCATGGAATCCTCAACAATGACGACAGCCATAGCGGCAAGATCAACAACGTCGGCGAAGATGCTAAGAGGAGCCAAGTGAGTGAGGGTCTTGATGGAATTAAGACCCAGCTGGAAGGGGAAGCATCCCCAGATGTAGAGACTCTTAGAGGAGACTCCGAGGAAGTCAGAGCCGAGCCTAGTAATCTGATGCCTGAGACTGGTTGGGGAATCAGGGTCGAAGAGATTAGCTAGAGTAGTGCCGATGAAGATAAGATATCCGACACAAAAGCCAGCTTGAGACAAAATAATAAAGAGGTCAACGACGAGCCTGCCGAGGGAGCCGCAGACGGCGAAGCCAAGGTCACCAAAAGAGCCGATCTTGGAGAAACCGCCATTGAAAGAGTCGAGCTTGCGGCGGGTATAAACGAGAAGCATCATGCAGTGATGGGTCAAAACGGAGACGGAGACGAGAAGGAGGACACCCATGAGCCATCCGGTGCGCTTGAAAGCGTAAGGAAGACCAAGAACCCCAGCGCCGACGACAGCAATGAAGACGTTGGCGAAGGTTTTGAACTGGCTAGAAAGAGGAGGCCCCTTGCCGAGAAGAGGCGTGTCCTCCCTAGGAGGAGGTGGTGGCATTTTAAGGGAATAAGAGGAGGAGGAGGTAGAAGCTTCCTTGGCAAAACCCATCTGATATTCGGAAGGAGAAAGCTTTCTTCTTTCACCTGGGGGATGATGAAACTAAATCTGAATCAGTCAACGGAAGGAGATAGCAAAGATGAGATGGACGACAGAAAGGAAGAAGAAGATGATTGGATGAGTTGCGTGTCGACTTGGTGTGTCCGAAACGACACCGTTAGCCATTACAGGAAAACGACACCATTTACCAATTTAACAAAAGCAACGACACCGTTTCAAACAAACAAACAAACAAGTAGCTGAGCTGAGGTGAGCTCCCGGCGGCAACCTCCTCCTCCTCCAGAACCGCATCGCTTGATGATCGATTCTCCCTCATCTTCGTAAGAGAAATGGCGAGGGTTCCTTGTGACTTGAGATATCTTCTCATACCTGCAGCTTTCATGTTTATCTACATCCAGGTCGGAATCTAATCTCGCTGGATCTCATGATTTGATCATTAATCTTTAACTAAAAGTTTGTGTCTTTAGATGAGGCTTTTCCAGACGCAATCGCAGTATGCAGATCGCCTCAGTTCCGCTGTATGTTATATATAACCAAACCATTGCTTCTTCTTCTTCCTTTTTATTCAATGTTTGATAGACCATCGCTCCTCCCTTTTGTTGCAGCTGGAGTCAGAGAACGATTGTACAAGTCAAATGCGAGCCCTGATTGATCAAGTTAGCATTAAACAGTCTCGGATTCTCGCTCTCCAAGGTAATCTCAATCCCATTCTTCTTCCCACTTGTCAAAGAGTCACCTTTCTCGGGGTATCGTCATGTAGATTTGAAGAACCGCCAGGACCAACAACTCGTGCAGCTTAAGGATATTATCCACACCTTTGAAAGTTCGTTACTACTATCAACCCTCAAATTCTCTCTCTCTCTTTATGATTTTTGCATATTCAAATTCTCCATATTTTATTCTCTCAGGAAAAGGGATAGCAAAGCTCATTGAAGGTGGACAGGTGTGTTGTGTATCGCTTTTCTTCCTAGTTCCACTTGCTGTCACTTGCTATAAACCTCCTTCTTATTCTATTTAGCAGGTGCCTCTGGCAGCTGTAGTGATTATGGCGTGCAGTCGTGCAGACTATCTTGAACGGACTGTCAAATCTGTTTTAAAGTGGGTTTACTAAAACTTGTTTTTATTCTAATCTTACTCCAACTCTCTAATCATTTATTTCTTTTTCTTTTACAGATACCAAAGTCCCGTTGCTTCAAAATATCCTCTTTTTATATCTCAGGATGGATCTAATCAAGCCGTCAAGACTAAGGCTTTGAGCTATAATCAACTAACCTATATGCAGGTAAATGTCTCCTTACTTGTTCGTCTAATTTTCTCATCTTGATAAGTGAGGTGATGCCTTTTTCCCCCTCTTTAGCACTTGGATTTTGAACCAGTTATCACCGAAAGGCCTGGCGAACTCATTGCTTACTATAAAATTGCACGTAAGGATTGGTTTTTTCTTTCTCTGCGTCCCTCCAGCTGCATGTCTAAAATATTTTTTAATCCAGGTCACTACAAGTGGGCACTAGACCAGTTGTTTTACAAACATAATTTTAACCGAGTGATTATACTAGAAGGTGGGGCTTTTTAAACTTTCACCCTTGCTGTTGTGTGTGTAGCACTACCTTATGGGTTGTCTGTCTCTTTAACAGATGATATGGAAATTGCTCCAGACTTCTTTGATTACTTTGAGGCTGCATCTAGTCTCATGGATAGGGATAAGTATGTTACCTACTGAAGCTAGGCTCTTATGGGCATTTAAGCTCTCGCAGAGTATACAAGTAACTTTTTTTTACTATTTCTCATTCTTATCTGGGTGCAAACATGTTTTAGAACTATTATGGCTGCTTCATCATGGAATGACAATGGGCAGAAGCAGTTTGTGCATGATCCCTGTAAGATTCTTCTTCTTTTTGCTTACTCTGCGTTCTTCTTTTCCTTTCTTCCAATATCTCATTAATTCATGCTCATGCCAACCTAAAATAATCCGCAGATGCACTTTACCGATCAGATTTTTTTCCTGGCCTGGGGTGGATGCTGGAGAGATCGACTTGGGATGAGCTATCACCGAAGTGGCCAAAGGCATATCCTTATATCCGTTTATCGATTTCAATGGCTATAGTTTGACGTATCTAAGACTTTCCTTAACAAAATATACACTTACTGGGATGATTGGCTGAGATTGAAGGAAAACCATAAAGGCCGCCAATTTGTTCGACCAGAAGTCTGCCGAACATACAATTTTGGTGAACATGTTGGTACCTGAGACTTATGTGTTTCCATTGTTATAGTTGCACTTGTCTGATTATTTTGATTTCTGTTGAACGGTACCAGTCTGGTCTCACCACGTATGACTTTTGACTCCTGTGTGAAAAATGTATTATAGCAGCTTTTTGTCCTATAATTTCTTGAGACATAGACGTAGACAGTCAGGACTGCGTTTTCCCCTTATTCATGTAACCTTGCCATTTTCATTTTGTAGGGGTCTAGTTTGGGACAGTTTTTCAGTCAGTATCTAGAACCTATAAAGCTAAATGATGTGAAGGTAAGTGTGTTCTCTTTACTCCTTTTTGTTGCATGACTACATTATCACAGGTTTTCTATTTCAATTATAAAGGTTGACTGGAACGCGATGGACCTGGGATACCTGACAGAGGTAGAACCATATCCTTTATATCTTTTTCTAGTGGACAAATCTTGTTTTTTAAACTTGTTCTCTCATGTCTACAAAGGGAAACTATACCAAGTACTTTTCTGGCTTAGTGAGACAAGCACGACCAATTCAAGGTTCTGACCTTGTCTTGAAGGCTCAAAATATAAAGGGTGATGTTCGTATCCGGTATCAAGATCAAGCAGAGTTTGAACGCATTGCAGGACAGTTTGGCATATTTGAAGAATGGAAGGTAAAATGATCTTTTTAGACCAATCAGTATAATCTCTTAAGAATTGGTCTAGGGTCACTTTTGTGCACCCACCCATTGTGTAGGATGGTGTGCCCCGAACAGCATATAAAGGAGTAGTGGTGTTCCGAATCCAGACTACTAGACGTGTATTCCTGGTAGGCCCAGATTATGTGATGCAGCTTGGAATTCGAAAATCCTGATGCAAAACATGTACTTCTCCAGGCCCTAAGCATCTTCTAGATCCTTATCCATTTGTTATAGTTCTATGCTGACAGATTGACGCGCAGATGAAAGCAAAGGAAGATCATATCGACCGCAGGCAGCCTTCTTGAAGCAGCTGTTTGCACTTTGGGCTGTATAATTCAAGGATGAGTTTGTAGACAGGGGGTTAAATTTAACAGCTAGAAAGCTCTGGTGACCTGTGTCATAGGTTTCTAAGTTAAGGGAACCCCTTTAAGGGAGCAGACTTAAAACACATTTGAGTCGTTTTATATGACTGTTTTGAGGATTGTCTTACATGAACGCAAAATAGTTCTATGCACTCTTTCTTCTTCCTACTTCTCTTGGGTTCGATATCGCTAGTGTGTATATATCTTCAACCACACGTACTAAATGATCCATGTTAACCGCTATATTCTTATATCCTTGGTCCTCGCAGAGGGTGGAGAGGAGATTATGGGCCTTCAAGACCAAACTAATTCATTTTTGCTTCAAATGTGGTTTTATTTTTTTCACTCACTCTATTCATTGGCTAGGACCAACGAGGGCATCCCCTGCATAGCTATATACCCCGTCGACTATAATCCGAGGCCAAGGGGCCAGGTCAACTATGAAGAGGTTTGTTCCGACCAGCAGCTGTGGCCCATTGGAGATGAAGAGGGCGATAGGATCTTCATGTGATACGTACGCACTAAATGGCCAACGGATGTGGACTCTGGATTAAGATACTATAAAAGGCAAAAAGAGACCTGTGGAGGAAGCAGAGCCCCCTGCATTTTTAGAATATTCTAATAAAAGAGATTCTCGTTTCGTTATGAATTAGCCATGTTCAACAAAAGATTACAATCTGACAGAATTTCTTCCACCCTATCTATCATCTTTGCCTGGTAATTTACAAATCCATCTCGTCCTCTGTCTCAGTATATCTCTGCCATGCCAAATGCGATTTTTTGCTCTGGGAGGTTGTTGCATGTGCTGCTGCAAGTTTTGGCCTTTGTGCTAAATTTGTATTCCATTTTTTTCTTTTTTGATTTTTCAGATCGTGCTGTGTGCTAGGCTCTGATGGGAAATTGATTTGTGAGAGAAGTCGAACTAAGTTGGTAAGGGATTGGATTATGATTGTTTGATGGATAATACATGTCACGTTTCAATTATTCCTAAAGCATGCAAGTCTTTCCGCGGTTTGTTTCAGGACACTAACTGTCAAAAGAGAGAAGCCACAATGAAGCAAAGCGGTGGGAACCAAGCCAGCTTCGTTCTTGGTCAAAAGACGCCAAGCATCCGAGATCTCTACTCCTTGGGACACAAACTAGGACAAGGACAGTTTGGGACGACTTACATGTGCAGAGAGATCTCAACAGGGCGTGAATACGCGTGCAAGTCTATAACAAAACGTAAGTTGATTTCAAAGGAAGATGTGGAAGACGTGCGGAGGGAAATTCAGATAATGCACCATCTGGCTGGTTACAAGAACATTGTCACCATTAAAGGCGCTTACGAGGATCCATTGTATGTTCACATCGTCATGGAGCTCTGCTCAGGTGGGGAACTTTTTGATAGAATCATCCAGAGAGGGCACTACAGCGAGAGAAAAGCAGCTGAGCTGATTAAGATCATTGTTGGCGTTGTCGAGGCTTGCCACTCGCTTGGTGTCATGCATAGAGATCTAAAGCCCGAAAATTTCTTGTTGGTGAATAAGGACGATGACTTCTCTCTCAAAGCCATTGATTTTGGGCTTTCCGTCTTCTTCAAACCAGGTCAAATATTCGAGGATGTGGTTGGAAGTCCCTATTACGTTGCTCCTGAGGTTCTGCTCAAGCACTATGGACCAGAGGCTGATGTGTGGACCGCAGGGGTCATACTGTACATATTAGTGAGCGGAGTCCCTCCCTTCTGGGCAGGTAAAGCAACTCTGATAAGGCTTCCAAGGTATAAAAATAACATTCTTACGTTCTTTTTCTTTCAACACCAGAAACACAGCAAGGGATATTTGATGCAGTGCTGAAGGGACACATTGACTTCGACTCTGACCCTTGGCCCCTAATATCTGTCTCTGCAAAAGACTTGATCCGCGGCATGCTATGTTCCCGGCCCTCTGAGCGTCTCACAGCTCATCAAGTCTTGAGTATGTCTAACCAGTCCCTACTTGTTTCATAATGTATCTGCTTTCTTACCCAGCCAGACTTTTGCAGGGCATCCTTGGATTTGTGAAAATGGAGTTGCTCCAGACAGAGCACTAGATCCTGCGGTGCTTTCTCGTCTTAAGCAGTTCTCTGCTATGAATAAACTAAAGCAGATGGCTTTAAGAGTAAGGACCTAGACGCAAGCTTTGCTTTTCCCCCGTTTATATGAAGACCATTTCCTTAAATGCCTTGTGATGCGATTCAGGTAATAGCTGAGAGTCTCTCTGAAGAAGAAATAGCCGGACTAAAGGAGATGTTCAAAGCAATGGACACAGATAACAGTGGAGCGATTACATTTGACGAGCTAAAAGCTGGGTTGCGAAGATATGGTTCTACCCTCAAGGACACTGAGATCCGTGACCTAATGGAGGCTGTAAGCACTCTAACCTGACCTGATCTGTGTATCTGCTTGAAATCAAATCAGTATGTTTAAACTCTTGTGCGACTACCAGGCAGATATTGACAAGAGTGGGACCATTGACTATGGAGAATTCATTGCTGCAACAATCCATCTGAACAAATTAGAGCGCGAGGAACATCTCCTCTCAGCCTTCAGCTATTTTGACAAAGATGGGAGCGGCTACATCACAATTGACGAGCTACAGCAAGCGTGCGCTGAACAGGGGATGAGCGATGTCTTTCTAGAAGATGTGATCAAGGAAGTCGACCAAGACAATGTGAGATATCCACTGGCTTGGAGATAATATGTCAATGGCCAAGGATCATTTTCTTCTTCTTTATTTCAGGATGGAAGGATTGATTACGGAGAGTTTGTAGCGATGATGCAGAAGGGCATTGCAGGAAGAACAATGAGGAAAAGCATAAACATGAGTCTCAGGAACAATGCTTAGTCGCTGCATGCAATCTCACGGTTATGTACAGGTTAGGCTTTCTAACTTTCCTTGCATCTCACGTCTTTCTAGGTAAATTCCATCGAATTCTGACAGTCTACACCGGTGTGCGTGACTCCCTCGTTGTTGACAGAGCTGAGCCACGAGATGCAAAAGCTACAAAGCTCCGTAGATTACATAGTCTGGATCCTTCCTAGTAATTGTAGGACCAACAAAGGCTAAAGAGTACTGATATGTATTAACAGATAAACTGAACCAACATCATATATGTAGATCATTGTAACTTTGACTTATACGCACACGTCCTATAAAGAAAATTATAAGAAGATTATTGATGACGATCATACATCTGAGAGAGCAGTCTCTCTTCCCACCTGCGCAAAGTAGAAGAGATATAAAAGAAAAATGACCATAAGTTGCAAGAAGGAAGGAAAAGAGTATCTGTCAACATTGTTACCTTTAGCTTAGAATCGCTGGAGAAGATAAAGGTAGATGCGGTAGCATGGTCTGGCTTAAACAACCATCCTATCCTACTGAAAACACTCTTTCACCGTCTTGCTTTCTTGGAGTGAGCACCACAACTCTTGCGGCAGCAATAAAATATCATTTTCTTATCGCACAATACAATCTCAAATGCCATTAACTTGTTGAATGCAACCCTAAACATGCTCACCGTAGATTTAGTACCTCCTGTGTCACTGAATGGATGCACAGATTTGAACAAACAAACAAGTTAAGCTTCTGGAACCAGGTAGTTCTAGCGATCCAATTCGCCCGACACATTATGAGCCAACTCTGACCAGGCTAGACCATTACACAGACAGAAACACAGTTGTTTAAAGGAAACAACAAGCAGATGATTCAGAATGTAGAGAGATAAAGATCTTACGACTGAGTTCAAGGGCAGGCTGGCTCTGCGCCACGAAAGTATTCGAGAAGTTGTGGTTGTATGACTAATATCTAAATTGGAAAGAAGAGAGCTTTGAAGGAAAGCGAATGTGCAAGTGTACGGTTTCTGCGCCATAAGAGGGAGGGAGGATATAGAGTAGTCCGTTTGTTTGAAGAGATTAGGATTTAAAAATCTTCTATTGGGCTCAGACTTGAATCGCTTTTGGATCTCCTATTGGGCTCAGACTTGAATCGCTTTTGGATCTTCTATTGGGCTCAGACATGGATCATACTAGTGGGCCCGTTTCGTATTCCTAGTACGGCCTCATTAGTTTTGTAAACATAAATTTGTTTGGACAAAAAAGAAAGACAAAACACAATATAAACTGATGAGCAATTTACAAATTGTTTGATCCACACTGGTTCAGATCTTATTGACTGAAAGTACACGTTTGTTATAGCAAAGACTTGAAGCTCAAATGTTGTGTCATGCAACAATAAAGGAGGACGGTCCCTTATAACTCATCTCGTGAACCACTCTTGCTTTCATATGATGCATAAGCTTTGATTACTTCAACATACACGTTAATGCCCTTCAAGTACTCAGCTTTACCCAAATACTGCAACAAATCACAAACCACTTGCGTTTAGGGAATTTGATAATGATAATTGATCCCCACCAATAAAAAAAACACACACCTCGTTGTGGTCATGAAGCAAACTCGGGGTGTTTGAAATGGGAGAGAACCCAAACGCGGGCACACCAGCCTTCCGGAAGTAGCGAGCATCTGTTGATGCAGGGAAAATCTCAGGCTTACTAGTCCTACCTCCGGCTTCCTTGACAGCATTTTCCAAGAGCCTCCACCACGGGTTTGAATCATCTGCTGCTGTAAGGATCTGTTTCCCCGAGAGCTTCTGCTTGAACTGTCCCAGCAAACACTTAAATTAGTTAAAAAGTTGCATGTAAAGAGACATCGACACTGTGTTATCTACGAAATTACCTCAAAGGACATGTTGCGCGCAGCGGGTGCCCATTCTTCCACTAAACGTCTTTCAAGAGCTTCAGCATCAACACTGGGTGGGATCCGGATGTCGAAACCAGCTTCTGCCTCAGATGGTTGAAGATTCATCACGAAACCCTTGGGTTTAGGATAAAGAGCCAAAATATTCAGATGAATTCATAATAAAGACATCAATCAAGATAGAGAAAGTGGAGAGAAGTTACAGTTGGAGACGGAGTGCCAGCCTTGAGGGAGTTACAGTTAACGGAGACGACATCGCCTTCAGCAATGCCACCAGCTTTGAGCAGATCGAACTGGGAAGCTCTGAATCTACGAATACTCTCAAGGCTTTTGAGGAGATTCTCCATAGCAGAGTTGTCATAGAGCTTGGCACCGTGGCCAGGGGGACCTTTAGCTTTAATCACCAGCCACCAGGGACTCCTCTCCCCATAGAATACTCTGTAACTCTCAGTAGGCGATGGCAGACCTGACTCATAAAGTGTCATTTACAAATCGAGATTCATACCAGAGGAGGGCGTGTTTACTTACCTTCGTCGAGCACGATTCCTATGTTCAAGCTCTTGAAGAGGTGGGACTCGGCGAACTTCTCGGCTCCATCGTGGCCGCCGATCTCTTCATCGGGGACAAAGGAGAGATAGACGGATCGGAGTGGGTGGAAGCCAGAAGCTTGGAGCTTGCGTATGGCCTCGAGGTACTGCATCCCGACGCACTTCATGTCCTGCGAACCTCTGGCATAAATGTCTCCGTGGTTGTCCATGTGAGCGTGGAGCGGGTGGTGCGTCCACTTGGATTCCTCGAAGGGAACCACATCGGTGTGGGAGTTTAGGAGAAGGGCTGGTAGGGTCGGGTCGGAGCCAACCCATTTGAGGAGGACAAGCGGCTTTCCCTTTACGAACTCGATCGTCTGAGATTCCAGGGAGAGGGATTCAGCCTGAGATTTGATAAAGTCAACGGCTTTGTAGTAATCGGGTTTGGGCTGAACCGTGTCGATTCGGAGGTACTCCTGGAATCTGGAGACGATAGCCTCTCCGTCGTCGGCAGCCGCAGAAAGGATGAATAGAGCAAGGAGAAGAAGACTCATGGCGAAGCTCAAGATTCTTTTCCAACCACCACTAGCCATTGGTAAGAGAGAGAGAGAGAGAGAGAGCAAAGAGAAATTGACTTAAGGTAGTGAGAGGGTCGTCGTACTTTACTTATCTGGAGAAAGAAGGCCACGTAAGACAATTAATGGCAGTTTTGTGAATAAAAGAAATAACAAGGGCGAAAGCAAGAAACAAAGCGAAGCAATCCCAACACTAGCTCAATTTGAATGTATGGCCTTCAAGCCACATGAGGAGCTGTAGGTCTTCCTCCCCACCACGGAGGATTCTATTTTGAAGACTACATTTTCAAGGCTTTTATTGACGCATTGGCCTTCTTTCTGTTTTGTTACATGGGCCTCTTTCAAGACACGCTTCAGAATGTTTCTGTTTTGTTACATGGGCCTCTTTCAAGACACGCTTCAGAATGTTTCTGTTTTGTTACATGGGCCTATTTCTTTTCTGCAATACGTATAACAAACCCACCAAAATTTGGGGCTTGATCAAATTTCTTCCCAGTGGGTGAGTCACTCTTCATGCTTCCATTGTTTTTTATTAACGTAATTTTTTTTTAATATTATAAAAACTAACTTGATTTTATTCAAATAGTATTATACTCCATCCAGAAAGACTTGTTCGGTTTTCTTTAACCATTACATGCCTTCATGTATTTGAGATACTTGGATACTGACTCAAAACACAGCTTTCTAATATTAGCTTTTGTTTATTTAACTTATTTAAAAAAAAAAAGGTTCACAAGATAAGTTTAATTTTGGAATAGAAAAAAGGTAGGACAATTTCAACAGAATAGATTGGGAGATAAGAATGTAATGAGATCATCAAACAGCAAACTGACTAACTAAAAAAGAGAAAACTAACGATATAAATTACAGACAGGACAAAGCGGGGGGTTCGGTAAGGTTGCTAAAAGACGCATACGAATAAAGAGTTTAAAAAAAAAGAATTGAGAGTTTATTTTGTTGGAGATTAGTTTGGAGTTCGTCGCATAGTTTCTCGGCAACCAACTTTTGCTCTGCCATAACAACGTCATTTCTGTAAAAAAAATAATGACGTCTTCCTCCTCCTCCTCCTCCTCCTCCGCCTCTTCCTTTTGCACACTCTCCTTTCCATTTCTCTTGTTTTCTTCTTATTCTTTGTAGCCTCCCTCCCTCCCTCTCTTGTGTCTCTGTGTATGCTAATGGCGAAGAAACGGGATAATTATGGCGTCGAACCTGACAAGAAAAAGCTGGCAATGGCCGGAATCCGACACCAGTTACTGCTTCTCCTTCGCCGCCGTCACCGTTTATTTCCTCTAGTCTCCGCCTTCTCCGGCTGTCTCCTCCTCCTCCTCCTCTTCTCCTTTTCTTTCCCTCCTGTGATCCATCGCTCACCCCTAGGCGTATGTTTACTTTCAAATTATATACAATAATTGGAAAATCATTCTTCAGTCATTTCATTTCTCTGTTTTGTTTTCAGAGGAACGATCAAGTTGCCATGGAATCCAAGCTTCTTGTACCCGTACGTAAAAGCATTGATACATTTTTTTTATTTAATAAAGACAGACATGATGATCATTATTTTGGTAAATCTCAGGAAAATGGTGGAAGATCGGATCGCCATTTATGGAGCTCGAAATTGTCCAACTCCTACTATGGATGCAGCAATGCCACTGACACCTTTCGAGGTAACCTTAAAAAAAAACACATTTACTCTGTTTGAATCAGCGGATAATTATTGCAATGGTGGCAGTTTTGGATAAGACGAGTCAAACACATCGATATTTACTGATCGCTACAAGCGGAGGGTTGAACCAGCAGCGAACAGGGGTGAGTTGAGTTGAGTTTCTCACATATTATTATGCTATAGAGCCGGTTTCTTTCTCTGACTTTTTCTTCCTTTTTGGGGTCTAACTGCAGATAATAGACGCTGTGGTTGCAGCCTACATCCTAAATGCCACTCTTGTGATCCCTAAACTGGACCAAAATTCATACTGGAAGGACACTAGGTCCTCTCCCTCTCTCTCTATATATTATTCTCCATAGTATGGAACATTGTTTTCTTGCGTCTTTCTAACACATAAAACTTCTTTTGGTGCAGCAACTTCGAACAAATATTTGACGTTGATTGGTTCATTTCGCATCTCTCCAAAGATGTCAACATCATCAAGGAGCTTCCTAAAGGAGAAGAGTCAAGACTCATTGGCCTTCAGTCCATACGTGTTCCCAGGAAGTGCACACCCTCTTGCTACCTGCAGCGTGTTTTGCCCCTTCTTAAGAAGAAGCATGTCAGTCTTCTACTCCAAAACTATACTTCTCCTCTTGATATTTAGTATGCTCATGATCAACTCTGGTATTGCAGGTTGTACAACTCTCTAAATTCGATTACAGGCTGGCCAACCAGCTGGATACAGAGCTACAGAAGCTGAGGTGTAGAGTGAACTACCATGCGGTGAGATATACGGAGACTATCAACAAGATGGGCCAAACTCTGGTTGAGCGGATGAGAACCAAAGCAAAACACTTTGTTGCCCTTCATCTCAGGTACCACAAATTCCTCAAATAACTTTAACTCTCTCTCTCTCTCTCTCTCTCTCTTTTCTTTTAATGTATATGGCTAATCAAATGTTGCATGTTGGTTCTAGGTTCGAACCTGATATGCTGGCCTTCTCAGGATGCTATTACGGAGGAGGTCAGAAAGAGAGACTTGAACTCGGAGCTATGAGAAGAAGGTGGAAAACTTTACACGTGAGAAAGAATTAAGGAGCATGCATACTTTCCTTTCCATATGTATAACAAAAACTCTTCATCAACAATAAAATCATTTGCAATGTGCAGGCGGCAAACCCTGACAAGGTACGGGAGCATGGGAGATGTCCCCTGACTCCAGAGGAGATCGGTCTGATGCTCAGGGGCTTAGGTTTTGGAAGAGAAGTTCACTTGTACGTTGCATCAGGCGAGGTTTATGGAGGGGATGCTACACTAGCACCATTGAAAGCTCTGTTTCCAAATCTCCATACAAAAGAGACATTGACCTCCAAGAAAGAGCTAGCTCCCTTTGCGCGCTTCTCATCGCGAATGGCAGCCCTTGACTTCATCGTCTGTGATGAGAGCGACGCATTTGTCACCAACAACAACGGCAACATGGCTAGAATCTTAGCTGGAAGAAGGTATGCATATATAGGTGTGTCACTTTTTTCACACTTTCTTGAATAATAATTCAACAAAAAAATGTATATATATGTGCAGGAGATACTTGGGACACAAAGTGACCATCCGTCCAAACGCCAAAAAACTCCACAGAATCTTCACAAACAGACACAACATGACATGGGATGAATTCTCAAGCAAGGTCCGGAGATACCAAACCGGGTTTATGGGGGAGCCAGAAGAAATGAAAGCAGGAGAGGGAGAGTTCCATGAGAACCCGACCTCCTGCATTTGTCGAAAGAAGAAGGACAACGAACAACTAAAAGAGGACGAGCATGACTCATGGCCATGGGAGTACTCAGACATTGGCAACGTCCCCATGGCCACTAGGAACGGTTTGGACCATCAATCAGAAGTTGACCATGAGATCTTCTGACTAATCTTTTCCCTTTTTTTCCTTTTGAGCTCTTTATTCAAGAATCAGCATTGTTTTCCAATAGAGAAATTATTTGAAAAAAAAAATGTAATGTCATTTGAAGGGTTACGAGTAGAAAGAAAGGTGGTCCTGTGTACATATATATAGACCTCTTTTGTACATATATATATATATATATTTCCATCTTTTAATCTTTCTTTAGTTCTCTTGTTTTAATAAATATAAGTTATTGCAGTTAATCAAATAATAGTGATTACACATGAGACTCTAAGTAAATCAGTTCCAGATGTGATCGTCGCATGGATCACAACCTTCCTGAGCAATATCGGTGATCTGAACGCCAGCGTCGTAGATCTTGCCAGCTTCCCAGTTGGCCGGAAGAACTCTCTGAGACCAGAGCATTTTGCCGTCGAAGCCAGCAGTCACCACGAACCTGAACTGAAGAGGTCCGGTGGGTACTTTGTCAGTGACCCATACGGCTCCGTGGCTTCTGGTCATGTAACTCCAATGCGAGGAACCAACCTGAGCAATGTCGATGGCTACCACTTCGGTTTGGCCTCCTTGGTACAAGAGCTTTATCGCCAAGTAGTTTGGCTTCTTGCTTGATTCTTCAACTCTCACATTCATCATCTTCTTATTTCCGTAATCGCAAGGGACTCTGTTTTTCAATCTTTCTTATTACTTACTATTAAAGAAAGTAAAAAAAATAAAATAAAATAAAAGTGGTTTGTTTAGAACCTCTGGTATTGAACGTCGACAATGCCTTGTCTAAGCAGATCTCTGTCGGCGCCAACAACTGGCTTAGCCATGGCCCTAAAGGCTCTGCTGCTGAGGACGAGATCGGTTTGGTTGCTCATGCTTAGATCGGTGACCATCACCGTGGTTCCTTTGGTGCTGCAAAGAGAAGGGTTGTTGCATCTGACCTGGAAGCAAGCTCCGCAGCCGGCGCCGTCTTTGTAGATGGAAGGCACGGCAGCGGCGATGTGACCGGCGAAGAAACCCGTAGCCATAGAACCATAGGAGCAAGCTCCGGCTGAAAAGCAGTAGAAGAAAAGACAGGGATGAGAAAGTAAATATTTAAAATAAGGAGAGAGAGAGAGGGAAGGGATGAGTGAATACAGGAGAGAGCAGAAGCAGAGGAGAAATAAGCAGCCTTAGAGCGGTGGAGACATCGATCGCAGGCGTCAACAGAGGAGGAGAGGAGGAACACGATGAAGAAGAGAAAGCAGCTTCCCATATTTTTCTTTTCTTCTTTTTTGGTTTGCTTATTAACAAAACTACGAATGTGAGAGATAGACGAAGAGGAGAGTGTGAATAAATAGTGAAGAATGAAGAGAGTGTGTGCCAGCTCAGCATCTCAAAACACATCACACACACGTCATGGTTCCATACATATAGATTAGATGGAAGCAGCTGGCGTCTCCACAACTCAAGAAAAAGGTTTTACGCGTTTTGTGGAATTTACATCTGATTCGTTTGACAATGACTTTTTTTTTGGTCAATGACATCTTTCATCTCCAAAGAGTTAGGGCATCATTATTGGTGTCCCTTAATATTGGGCCCTTAAACATATTTTATTATAACTTTTGTGTTAAGGGATTTTGGTAAGGACAATTATAAAAGTGTTGATTATTGATAGGACTTTATTTTGTCCCTTAATAATAATTAAGTGTTTATTTTAATAAATAATGATATATAAAAGAGAAGTTAAATATAAAACATATAAAAGACAAATTAAACATTAAAATTGAAAACATAAAAAAATTACAAAGAAAAAAACATTTCAAACATCATAATAAATAAAAGGAAACAAACATTTTATTCAATTTATAGAAACTTTATAAATTATATGTTATTTGGAAGATGTCCAAATTTAGCCCATATATTTTCAATCAAATCATTTTTTAATCGTTGATGGACTTGTTTATCCTGAATCCTTCTTCGAGGATCAATTGTATTGCCGAGAGTTGAACCCAGACCGACGGAATATGCACCTTCGCCTTCTCCTTCAATAAATTCAGAAATGTTATGCAGACTGTATGAATCTCGTTCATTTTCGACAATCATATTGTGGAGTATGATGCATGCTTTCATAATATTTCCCATTTTTTCTTTATCCCATAATTTGGATGGATTTTTAACAACGGCAAATCTAGCTTGTAGGACTCCAAAGGCACGCTCAACATCCTTTCGGACAGATTCTTGCGTTGTAGCAAATAAAGAATTTTTCCGACCCTGTGGGAGTCGGATAGATTGAATAAAAGTCGCCCATTTTGGATAAATACCATCTGTGAGATAGTAAGCCAAGTGATACTCTCTTCCGTTGACGCAGAAGTTGACTTGCGGAGCTATTCCGTTAATAATGTCATCAAAAACAGGTGAGCGATCAAGAATATTAAGGTCGTTCATAGTACCTGGAGCTCCAAAAAAAGCGTGCCATATCCAGAGGTCATATGAAGCTATCGCCTCCAATACAATTGTTGGTTTTCCAGTTCCTCGTGAATACATTCCTTTCCAAGAGGAGGGGCAATTCTTCCACTCCCAATGCATACAATCGATGCTTCCAATCATCCCTGGAAAGCCACGTTCTTCTCCAACAAAGAGTAGTCTTTGAAGATCCTCCGGAAAGCCACGTTCTTCGCCCTGTATCACATACGCATTAACACAAAACAATCAGGAGTACTCAATATACACATTTTTCTCTAGCCTATACCGAAAGCTCAATTTGGAAGCTATATTACCTGGATCATTCCTGCTGGTAGACGTTGCAAGTTGTGGCTGAGCTCCACAGTAGCAAATCTGCGGGAAGCCGAACTCCACCTCGGGTTGTGGAGGATACTCAACCGGTTCACGAGAATGTAATAAGCTTATCTCAGCTTGGTCACGTCGAATGAGATCATCCATCTCGCTGTAGCCACTGTCCCAATCATTTCCAAAGATATCCTCTGACTCCGATGGCTGGGTATAGCTGTAGTCAACCCCCATTTGTAACTTTACCTGCAGAAACAACAACAGAGATTAATAACCATAACCAGTTGACAAACACAACAGAGATTAATAACACAACATATTGTAAAGCAGTGTCACATAATTTTAAACTTGAAAGATAACATATTTGATTGAACATCAGAAACCAGTACACATACATAACAGAAACTAATAAAGGAACTAGTTAAGATAATACAAAGTAGAGCATAGTTAATAAAACAGAAATTTGAAGCCTTGTTTTCAGAAATACTGAGCAAGAAGCTTATTCTTCACCACTTCCTCCGCCTCACTTAATGAATCTTTCTTGGCAAGGAGAGTGTCCAGTATAGCGAGCTTGGACAATGTCTCCTTCTTCTCCAAATCCTCCTTTCTCATTGCCCAAATACTCGCATAATCAGCCACAGACTTCCCTTTCCCACCATTCCTTTTTGCCTTAGCAGCCTTGTTACCTTCAGGTCGGGTCTCAGTTTCTGCAACATTGGTGCTTGAAGTTTCAGCAACATTGGTCTCACCATTTTTCCTCTTTGAACCGCCAGTAGCTTTAGGAGGGTTAAGGCAACGCCATTTCTGTTCATGCCTCAACACACACCACGCATGCTCAAGGGTAAACTTGTGGCCTTGATCAGAGTAGAAGATGTCATGAGCCTTCTTGAGAACATCACTGTCATTCTCACCACTCGCGATTTGTCTCTCTGCTGCAGAAAATGCCCCACAAAACTTGTTGACCTGCTCATTGATTCTGTGCCATCTCTTCTTGCAATGTAGATGCTCTCTCTTTTCATCATCCTCTCCTCCATGAGGACTTGCTGCGTAATAGTCTGCAACCCTCTGCCAAAACGTCCCTGACTTCTGGTCGTTTCCAATTATCGCATCCTTTGAAGTGTTAAGCCACGCACTTATAAGAACCGCGTCATCAGCCGGGGTCCATTTGCGACGAACAGCACGGTCTAATGGTGTCTCTTGAGATTGTTGTGAGCTAAAAGGCGGGATTTCTGATTCTCCAAAGTTAACACTAGAATGAAAACTTTCATACGGAAAGTTTTCATGGAAAACACTACCTTGTTGACTGTTAAGCAGTCCTACGTAACTAGATGACTGAGTATGAAGATTGTTTGGATCCATATCAGTAAGATGGATAGAAGAGAGAAGTGGGTTGAGTGAGATGATAGAAGAGAGTAGTGGGTTGTGTATATTTATGGGGAGTGAGATGGTGTTTAATAAGAGCAAGTGAAGACTAATAACTAACCCACATAATGACTAACCATCAACAAGAAATGTCTAATCTGAAGTTATTACACACCTAAAACAGCCTAAGCATTGACAATGTAACTATAACGAGTAGATATAAGCAATTACGTTTGAAATATAACCCTAACCAATGTAACTAGATGAAGCAACTACACTATATCGAGTAAAGCCTAAACTGAAACCGAAACCAATATTAAGAGTTACTTTTGCTTTTTTTTTTCTTATAAAATGAACAAAGAACCATTCTTAGGTTATGAATGGAAGAGTAAATGAGGTACGTATTTGTAGACAATATAACATATATTTGTCAGTGTCAACAATCAAACAAATGGTAATCACAATAACGAATTTTCATCAAATAACGCATTTCAAAAATTGTTTTTTTGTTTGTTTAGTTTTCATATTATTACTTAACTAAAAAGAACTTTATGATGCAACTATCAAATACGTAGTTGTTCACTCAAATTCTGCTTTTGTTTATAACAAAAAGGTCATAAAAGAGTTTGTAACATTGGTTAATATTATTTGTGTTAATATCATATATTTTTAGTTTATCAGGTAAAATCCATGTTGTTCAATGGAAAAATGCATTTGTACATTAAATAATAAATAATCAACAAATAATTACTATTATTAAAATAAATACTTAAACTTTTGATAAATCATACATGACAATATTTCAGTTATACATTTATTCAAAATATATAATTAAAAAATAATAATAACCAAAACTAATAAATATAAGAATGTTAGCTATTTGTACATTTATTCCGAACCGAAGAAAACCAAACCTTTTTTTGTTCGGTTTGGGTTTGGATCCTACCAATTACCCAAACAAATCTTATATCTCTATAACCTAAGAATCGAATCCAAATTTTCTGTTTCACATTATTTTTAATATTTATCTAGCAAACCTGCAAATTTTTTTTCACTAATCAAAAATTATTCTGTATTGCGTATTTTATCAAAACCACACTTATGAAACACATATTCACTTTAAGACACATTATTTTAATATTTATTTAGTATATTAATATATTCTTTATATTTTAAAATATTATATATTCTATATTATTGTTATTTCATTTATTAAATAATGGTTCAATACGACAAATATTTATTGTCACCAATCAAATAATATTATGCATCACTTTTTATTTAAAATCGCAGTTGTCTCGTACCGCACTTTAATTCTGCACCAACCGCAGTTGCATCGTCCCACATTTTAATTTTGCACTACTTTTAATAACAAATCCGCTGTCACCATTCAAAGCCTTAATAGGTAGATTTTATATATTAGTATAATATTTGGAAAAAGACTCTTATATTATTAATCTTTCTTTGGTAAGTGTGGGACCCTCTTTAAGTACATGCCTAACATAGATCACTTGTAGCATACTTCTTATTCTTCGTGTGTTTGAACTATAGTAACACAAGCAAGGAGATGACCGGTGAGAGAGCAGTACCTAGTTTCTATAACTAGCATTTCTATTTGTATACTAATGTATGCAAGACTTTTTAAAGGTACATGGACATCGTCTATAATGTTTTAACAATTAAATTAAATAAAAAATCATATACTATCTAAATTAGCAGACTAACCACTATGAAATCTTTATTTTCTAGAGAAACAGAGACAACAAAGATTTCAAACCTCTTTGACCATCATCCTATGTCAGTTGACGATGCAACTATGCATTAAAAATATATTGTCATATTTTTGAAAATTTCTCAAAATTTGTAGGTTAACCCCTACGAAAATATTGAGTTTTTCGGTAATTTCTCCATATACTGAATTTTATCCTCTTTAGTTTTGTTTAAATTTGTATAACCACATTTTACATTTATATTAATCTATGAAAAACTTTTATTCATCGCACATAGACATCGTTTCTATTTTTTAATATTTAATTTAATAAAACTTCATATACATCCTAAATAAATGTACTAACCACTATGAAATATACATTATCTAGAGAACCGGAGACAACAAAGGTATCAAACCTCTTTGACCATCATATTATTTCAATACACGATACAACTATGCATTAAAACAAGAGTATCATATATTTTGAATTTTTCCAAAAAACTATGGGCTAACCCCTACGAAAATATTGACTTTTCTGTAAATATTCTATACACTAAAGTTTATTCTCTTTATAAATGTTTAAAATTTCCAACTACTTTCTATTTGTATACTAATGTATGCAAGACTTTTTCATGGTACATGGACATCGTCTCTAATGTTTTAACAATTACATTAAATAAAATATCATATACTATCTAAATTAGCAGACTAACCATTATGAAATCTCTATTTTCTAGAGAAACAGAGACAACAAAGATTTCAAACCTCTTTGACCATCATCCTATGTCAGTTGACGATGCAACTATGCATTAAAAATATATTTTCATATTTTTGAAATTTTCTCAAAATTTGTAGGTTAACCCGTACGAAAATATTGAGTTTTTCGGTAATTTCTCCATATACTGAATTTTATCATTTTTAGTTTTGTTTAAATTTTTCTAACCATATTCTACATTTATATTAATCTATGAAAAACTATTATTCATCGTACATGGACATCGTTTCTATTTTTTAACATTTAATTTAATAAAACTTCATATACAACCTAAATAAATGGACTAACCACTATGTAATATGCATTATCTAGAGAACCGGAGACAACAAAAGTACCAAACCTCTTTGACCATCATATTATATCAATACACGATGCAACTATGCATTAAAACAAAAGTATCATATTTTTTGATTTTTTCCAAAAAACTGTGGGCTAACCCCTACGAAAATATTGAGTTTTTCTGTAAATGTTCTATACACTAAAGTTTATTCTCTTTATAATTTTTTAAAATTTCCAACTACGTTCAATTTGTATATTTATGTATGAAAGACTTTATTAAAGGTACATGGACATCGTCTCTAATGTTTTAACAATTAAATTAAATAAAAATTCATATACTATCTAAATTAGCAGACTAACCACTATGAAATCTCTATTTTCTAGAGAAATGAGACAGCAAAGATTTCAAACATCTTTGACCTTCATCCTATGTCAGTTGACGATGCAACTATGCATTAAAAATATATTGTCATATTTTTTTAAAAATTTCTCAAAATTTATAGGTTAACCCCCTACGAAAATATTGAGTTTTTCGGTGATTTCTCCATATACTGAATTTTATCATCTTTAGTTTTGTTTAAAATTTTCTAACCACATTCTACATTTATATTAATCTATGAAAAACTTTTATTCATCGTACATGGACATCGTTTCTATTTTTTTAACATTTAATTTAATAAAACTTCATGTACAACCTAAATAAATGTACTAACCACTATGAAATATACATAATCTAGAGAACCGAAGACAACAAAGGTACCAAACCTCTTTGACCATCATATTATTTCAATACACAATGCAACTATGCATTAAAACAAGAGTATCATATTTTTTGAATTTTTCCAAAAAACTGTGGGCTAACAACCCCTACGAAAATATTGACTTTTCTGTAAATGTTCTATACACTAAAGTTTATTCTCTTTATAAATGTTTAAAATTTCCAACTACTTTCTATTTGTATACTATTGTATGCAAGACTTTTTCATGGTACATGGACATCGTCTCTAATGTTTTAATAATTACATTAAATAAAATATCATATACTATCTAAATTAGCAAACTAACCATTATGAAATCTCTATTTTCTAGAGAAACATAGACAACAAAGATTTCAAACCTCTTTGACCATCATCCTATGTCTGTTGAAGATGCAACTATGCATTAAAAATATATTTTCATATTTTTGAAATTTTCTCAAAATTTGTAGGTTAACCCGTACGAAGATATTGAGTTTTTCGGTAATTTCTCCATATACTGAATTTTATCATTTTTAGTTTTGTTTAAATTTTTCTAACCATATTCTACATTTTTATTAATCTATGAAAAACTATTATTCATCGTACATGGACATCGTTTCTATTTTTTAACATTTAATTTAATAAAACTTCATATACAACCTAAATAAATGGACTAACCACTATGTAATATGCATTATCTAGAGAACCGGAGACAACAAAGGTACCAAACCTCTTTGATCATCATACTATATAAGTAAACGATGCAACGATGCATTAAAACCAAAGTATCATTGTGAGACCCGCATCCCACGTAATAATATAATAATAATATTATCGTCCGAAATTCTAATATAATAATTATAAATAAAATTCAAACATCATCAATCCAAATTATACATAAAGTTCGAATAAAAGTCGATAATATGATAAAAATAAGTCTGAGATAAAGCGTGGAAACAATCCCAAAAGCACCAGCCCATTGTGATCAATCCTGATCGTCAGTATCACCTGAAAGGGGAAAAAGGAGGGGTGAGCAACAGGGGAGTCGCTCAGTGAGGTATGAGATGCTAGTCACGCAAACCTCTCACTAGATAAAATAGAACTCCCACTATGGAAGTTTAGATCTAACATGAACACACACGATGCCTAAGGCATCACACAAAACAAACAATGCGATGATAGCACACGGCTAGTCCATACACCCCGCATTTCCTCATAAGGATATACATACTCTGCGTCGATAGTACAGAATTACGTCTCTGTACCCCCGCAATCATACTCTGCGTCGATATGCAAACGTCTCTGCACCCCGCAATCTCAAACATCTGCGTCGATATGCAAACGTCTCTGCACCCCGCAATCTCAAACATCTGCGTAGATAGTACATAATTACGTCTATGTACCCCCGCAATCAACTCTGCGTCGATAGGTCAGACGTCTCCGGCCCCCGCAATCTCGCACATAGTCCTTATATTCATAACTACTTTTACATATATATATATCAACACTTAACATCAAACAATTCAATCAATGGTTGAATCCTCTAGACCCTTAATTTCCAATTTACAATCAATATCCTAACTATCAAACAAGACTCGACTCAAGCAGACGGATCACGTTTCGAAACTAGACTACGATAGGAAGAATTCTATTTTTAGTATAGTTTACGGAATAGACCCTCACCTTAGCAATGTGGGAAAGTGGTAGTTGTGGACTCCTGGGGCTCAAATAGACTCTAAATCTGAAATCAGATCGAAAAATCGAGTCAGAACGCCTTTCGAACGGGTTAAAACGGGTAAACGGTAGCCCGGTCAAAAAGTCAACTCGCAAGTCAAAGTCAACCCTGGTCAAACCTTATCCAATTGAAATTGAATTAAACCAACCGGTTTTCCTTAACCGAACCAAAATCAATTTAAACCAAAAATCGAATTAAACCGAACCGAACCGAATTAAACCGGTCAAACCGGTCAACCGGTCAACTCGCCGGTCAACGGCGGTCCGGGGGTGGTCCGGCGGCGGTCCGGCGGCGTTCCGGCGGTGGCCCGGCGGCGGTCCGACGGCGGTCCGACGGTGGTCCGGCAGTGGTCCGGCGGCGGCGCGTGAGATGCACGCGCGCGGTTGGCGAAACTTCCGGAGGCGCGTGCGGCTTCGTCCTGTGTCTGATCTGGGCGATTCTGGTGTCTCGATGAGAGGAATGCGATGGTGGTCTCGGATTTACGAGATTCTTTACGGTTAGAAAGTTATGGGCATTTTACTAAACGAACGAAAATAAAACTCTATGGGTGGTGGTTTCCGGTGCTTACCAACTCCGGAGAAAGGCAGCGACGAGCTGTACACGGTCTGAGGGTGCAGTGGCTCCGGTGGCGTGCTCTGCCGGCGACTTTCTCTCTCTCCTCTCTCTCGTCTCCTTCTTCTCTTCTTCCTCTCTTCTCCCGTTTCTTTCTCTTCTCCCTTTTTCTTTTCTCTAATTTTTGGTTTGGTGGAGATGGTGGGATTACTTTGTAGTGGTGGGAGTTGGCAAAAGAAGTGGTGGGGTTTATGGTGATGATGGTGGTATGGTGGACTGGTTGGCATGGTGGTGGTAGGGATGAGTTATGGGTTGTTACAATCATATTTTTTGATTT
>CAJHQP010006278.1:0-39397 GCA_905132765.1 Moricandia arvensis | reverse complement strand
CTTTCACCATCCATGTTCCAATTATTTGCCTGATTAATTAGTTAGGCGGACGAGTATTAGAACATGATTATACTCGTATAGTCGTATCATTGAGCAATACAAAGACAGGGTCTACCACTGAAATCATATTATGTTGATAACCACTACTTTTAAAAACCAATATATTCTAAATTCAATTCCAAGAAAACACGCATTTACAATGTAGCCTAGCCACCTAAAACTCTCCAAATCAACCAATCCTGGGGAAAAAAAGTTGCTTGCATGGGATGTCACCACCTAAATCTCTCCTAACCTAAACAGAATCGAATTAGAATTATCACCTCAAACTAGAAGAACATGTTCCTTGAATGGGATGTAAAATAGGCACAAAACTTTTCCTAACCGAAATCACCAAAAAGAATAATAAGCGTGAGAGTAAATTCTAGGCTGTTAACTTTTGTACTTTAGAGTGGTGCTCCATGCATATCTTATATAACGTGCACATATGTCCCAATATTCTCATATTTATTTCACACACTTACCATTACTTCTTCCTGACCTAAAGCTATAGTCATCACTCAGTCTTGGTCACAACATGAATGAAGTAGACTGTAAGATACACTACTTGCGTTAACCAATAGATTATAAACAGAGCTGGACCTGTGGGTGTGATATTAAAACATTTGATGGGCCGGCCCCACTTCCGCTAGGATGATAACTAGTCAGCCCTTTAAATATATAAAATTCTTCGTATTATATTTTCGTAGTGATGGCCCATGAGTCGTTGAAACTCATATAATAAATAGTTATTTAAGACTAAATGTGTAAACTAATTTATGTATATAATATGATCGTATATATATAAAGTTAGAGTTTCTCTCACTCTTCCTCTAAGTTTGCCACACTCATCAAGATGGTTGTCTATAAATTTGACACCTAAGCATTTTATTTTAATATTTAATGAAATAGTACCCTAATTAATCATCGTCTTACTCATTAATAACTAAATCTTAACACAACATTTTATAACCCATAAAGATCCAACAAAAAGAAATATCATCCACGCTTTTGTCCGAAATCTACTTTTGTAATAAAATGCGCTGATATTTTATTGACAACATCATAAACTATATACTCAAAAGTAGAAAACTGTCCTTTATACTCTCTTCTACCTTAATGCCACGCTCATCAACTAAAGTGGCGTTGTCTATAAATTTCTGACACTCTAGAGCAAGAAAAACAATTTTAATTTATACATACTCTTAGATGAGAGGCCTAAATATCATCTGTCTTGTCATTGTAAAGCTAAAGTTAACTTAACCAAACTATTATTGGTGACAACCCATTAAAATCAACAAAAATTATCATCACCTTATTGTCAATAATAATAATAATATTGTATTGATATATATAATATAAATCTAACGAGATACACAAAAATTAAAAAACACATAGAAAAAAACTGCCAGAATGCATAACAACAATAAGGATCGATGGGAAATTGTTTACATTCCCCAAACTCGAGAAAAAGAAATGTCAGTGTAATAACACTATAAATGAACGCTATACTTTTAACCAACTAATATTTAAGATTCCACTAGAAAAATGAAAAAGTACAACAATGATTATACGATAATAAAAATAAAAATTTAAAAATATGTAGTTTAAAAAATCTATACTTGATATATAAATAATATGTACAATAGTAAAAAACAACATTTTAATTTGAGCTTTAAGGAAAAAAATTAGATCAATACTATAATACTCTAGTAAAAATAAATAATGATAATTTATAAATACATCATTAATATATACGGTAGTATGTAGTTCTGCTTTTCTCACCTTAAATCCATCATCACTCAAATGATATTATGCTCATAAACTTTTAACCATAAATCCAACTAATATTTTCAAGCATCAACATGTGTAGGGATACACATATAATATAGTGAAAATAGTATAATAAAATCTAAATTAAATACATCTGTAAAAACAAACTAGCGCATTATATCATAACAACAAAAAGCCAGGACGAAAATTACGTCAAAAACTGATTATGATTCGGCCGACAAACTGTGAATTTTTTAATACTAAAAAATAGGATACAGGACTCGCATGAATATGCCACTAATATTTTCTGTACCACATCAATTAAGACTGGTTGGCCCAGTAATGAAGAAACAGGATGAGTACATCAAAAGAAGAACTCATATATCATCCACATTTGACAATAAAATTTGTAATACATAATCAAACAAGAATTTAAAAATAATTTTTAAAAAACTAACTGATAGACATAGAACAAATAAACATTATAATTGAGCTTAGTGAAAAAAATTAGTCAATAATAATAATTTCGTAACAATAAAATAATATAATTCAAACTGCAAAATTTCAAGGATAATAATAGAGAAATTATAAGAACGAAAAGAAAACATCAATTACTATATTAGAGGTTGACATTTCATTAAATTCTAAAACCCAAAAGAAAAAGTGAATGTCATCCGATTTAATTTCTTTTTTTGTCACTAAATTCAAATTTCAAAAAATTAACAAAAATAAAAAATAATGCTGAAACAAAAAAATGATAATATATAAGTAATCAAAATAAAATTTTATGAAAGTTTGAGAATAAAATAATTTAGTGAAAGTACATAATATAACTGGCATTTGTTGCAAAATTTAGTCAATAAATAATAATTAGTCAAAATTACATAATTTATCCAAGATATATAAAATTCAAGAATAAATAGAAGAAAAATCATAAAAACAAATAAAGAAAATCTATTTACGATATTACTCTTTTCATTTTGTCAAACCCTACAAAACCCAAAAAAAAATGAAATATCATAGATACTTTCTTTTTATATAGTTAGCAAACTCAATTTAGAGAAATTATAATAAATAATTATGAATACATAATCACAAAATATCAAACATATTATTATCACTAAAGTATCGATACACTCTTAAAAAATAAAATGCACCATAACATCGTTTCTTACACATAAATTAAAGTAAATAAGTATAGAGTCTCCACATGATCCATATACAAACCTTAAAAACAAATCATATGAACATTACTTGATAGTAGATAACATAAAAGACATCAAAAAATAAAGTATTAACACCGCTTAAATAATAAAATATTCTTGCATTCAATAATCACAACTATGTTCTTAGACAATTAGTCAATCACAATAACCTCATCTTTCAGTATCGTAACTGCCTAATATAAGCAAAAATCACAAATAAATAATATTCATAAAATATATAACCAACTCTTTTAAATGTAAACATATATGTTGATCCAAACAAATTAATTGTGTTAAAATCCCGCGCGAAGCGCGCGGCTCGGCTCTAGTAAGTTAAATAACAGAATTAGAAACAAATATATACTTTTATGTTAGTAAATTTCAAAATTTGTTTTTTTAAAGAATAAAACTAATTTTACTAAAATTCAGTAAGGATATTAAATATTAAATAAGTAAAATAAAATATTTATTTTGATTAGGGCTCAAAATCGCAAGACGGCTTTGATTATAAATTTACAATGTTGCAGTAACAAATAGAGTCACAGAGATCATATGTTTCCAACAATTTGCTTTCAATTCAAGAATAGGCAATGATCTTGAGTTTATAAGAAAAATAACTTGATATTTATAGAATGATAGCATATCAATGTTCCTACAAGAAGAGATTCACATTGTGGAATCTCTCAAATATTAAATCACAACTCCAAGAAAAGAATAATGTAAGAAAAACTATACTCCTTTCAAGAGAAAATGTAAATGAAAAAATAAAACCATAAAATCTCTCAAATATTGAAAAAAAAACAGAACCAATAAACCTCTTCTTGCAAATCTCAAAACAAAAATTTACTTTTTTAAGTCTTACAGGCGTAAATGAGAGAGAGAAATCAAGCTTGTCTTGTTCATCTTTCTGAACCATCTTCTCTTCTAACCAAAAGCCTGCTACTGTCTAAACCATCCTTGTCCTAAACATGAATACAGCTTTTCCACACCCATCTGGATTACTAAAGAACCAATCATGAACATCCCACATCAGATCCACAAGCAACCCATCAACGAAAATCGTCTGATTCCCTCTGAAATTCCATTGCAGCCTCTTCACTTTCGTAACCGTCTTCTTATCAATACAAACAGACAAAACGGGACCATGATGATTACGATGATGAGTACTGCTCTGTTTTAGACCCTCTGTTTTCTCTGCATTAACATCTGATCACGATCTCGTGTGCATCTCCTGATTCAACGAACTTAGCTTTAGTCGAGTAAAAACTGTTCCCGGAGAAGTGTTCTTGTCGAGAGATCAGAGATTTCCCCGAGCCTAAACCGAAAGAGAAACCCTTTTTTCTTGAGAGTTTCTTCAGAGGAGTCTCCGAGGAGGAGAGCTAAGTGAGCATCCACGAGGACGATAACGTAGAAGCCTTGGATCGGTTCAGGGCCCATGTTTGAGTCGTACTTAGCTGAAGAAAGATCCCAGAAAACCTCGATTTTTACCGAGATCAGAGTCGACGGTTTTGTTTCCTTTCTTCTTACGGAAGAAGCGAGAAGAGGTGTTGAGTTTGAGAGACATTGAAGGGTTTTGATCCGCGGAGGAAACAGAGATGCTGAGACCATTGTTGTTGTTGTTGTTGTGGTTGAACTGTGTGGGGTTGGTCTTGTTGCACCATGTGGACTTTGATGATGAGATGTTTGGATTGTAAACTGATTCTGTAGATGCTTGTGATGGAGGTTTGGAGGGATGGTATGAGAGATGGTGAGATGCAAGCGTTACTGGTTTTGTAGTTTGAACATGATGATGATGATAATGATAATGATAATGATAATGGATGTGTCACGTTTATTGAGTTTTCGCTGAAACATGACACCAAATCTCTCATCTTCAATGTGAGAATAGGTAAGAGAAAAAAAAACAATTTCCTGGGGAAAGAAAATGAAAATTTCCCAAGTTTGGTTGTTTGATTGTTTCCTTCTTGAAACAAAAAGTGTTTCGTGTGAAGAATTACCAGAAGATGAAATGTTGAGAAGAGGAAGAAGAGAAGAAGAACCAATCTTGCTTTTTTTTTATCTCTCTTTCTTGTTCTTTTTTCTTAGAGAGAGAGAGAGAGAAATAAGGGTGTTTCTGAATGTGCAGTTGTACCAAGAAGACTGCAGATGATTTGAGCTACAAGCGAATTAAGTAGTTTTGAGCTTTCATTGTCTAGGGGGACACAACCTTTTATTTTATTTTATTTTTATTTTAATTTTATTGCAACTGTGTATGCTAACTAATTTTATGAGTACAACTTATGTTTTATTTTATTTTTATTTTATATGAGAACTGAATAGTTAGTCAGATATGACTTTAGATATGTTTTATATAAATTCTCATTCTGTACTTTGGATTTAGTTTATGATTTACAAGACAGAATGATTAAAATGTCACATGTTCTTATTTCTGCTAAAAAAACTATATAGATCCAAAAAAGAGTTGCAATTAGAATTCTTCTAACATTATGGGTCAAAGCTACTCAAAGTTAATGCAGATATAATATCATCGATATATTGAAAATTTGGTACCGAACCATTTGCATAATTAAAGAAACCGTTTCCCGTAAAATTAAAAGGTAAGTTGGTAATATAGTAATGACTTTTAACATTTACACCCAAAAATATATATATATATATAGTAATGACAAATTACGTTTTTATTCCATCTCTTCTAGATATCATCGTAGTCAACTGGAGAGTTACAACTTATTACAACCACTAAGAAGACAAAGAGGTTTTGTCCGTAAAGTTTTATTAGATTTATGGATGGGTGGAAAAATATATATCTTGAATCCGTTTCGAAACATTAGATACATTTAAGAGTTTAAGAACTTGGATAATAAAGCTTTATCGATGGGATGAAATATATTTTGAATCCGTTTCGAAACATTAGATACATTGAGAGAATTTTAGACTTGATGATATATTAACACCATTAGTTATAGTTATTATTGATGTACTTTGAATCTAGATGTCACATCAAGATAAGATACTGAATATTACATCAAATGCGATGAATTAACTACGTTGCATAAACATGTTGCATCAGTTGTTAAAAGCTGCGTTAGTTGTTAGATATTGAGTTTAAACTACAGTCAGACACTCAGACTGTATAGTATTAGTAGGGGTATACAAAAAATGAACCAAACTAAACGAAATGACTCAGCCGAACTCAACTGATACAAACCAAACAAAAGTATATGTCTCAACCATTTAGTTAAAGTTTTTATCAATCCAAATGGTTCGGTTTAAAATCAAACCAGACAAAAAGAATTGAACTGCTTTTATAATTAAAGTAACTAATATATTAATTAAACTAAGATTTAAGAATTTTAACCATTTAATTCAAACAACTAAACATAATTTTATACATTTATTTTAAATAAAAAAACAAAAATAACAATAAATAAAATATTATGACAAATCCAAAAAATTTCTATAATATTTATATTAAATTTGAAAATAATATTATAAATTATTAGATTTTTTTTTTAATTTTTATTATGGTTTTCGCCTGGCGTTTAGATATAAAAATACAAATCAATAATGATTTGTTTTATGTTTTATAAGTTAGATTTTCATAACCAAAAGTAAAACAAACTAAAAATTAACTCGATTAAATTAAACAAGTACAAACAAACCGAATTAAACCAAACTGAATTGAATACAAACCAAACTAAACCAATTTCGGTTAACTTTAGTTAAAGTTTTTTTATACCTAAACAAATTAAACCGAACCCAATTTAAACGGAAATGCCCATCCCTAACGTATAGTTAATAGACAAAAAAACATATTATTAAAATGACTTATTTATATTCATTTTTTTAAAATATTAAAAACTTATCACACTAAATGAACCCTTAGAGCATGTCCATTAGAGTGACTTAAGGGGGTCCTTAGCAAAAAGTGGTGGTGGGCCCCACCACTTTTGTTTAAGGACCACTCCTAAAAACCTCTATTTAAGGACCAGTCCTTACACTGTTTCGTGGACCCCACTGACACGTGGCGGCCCACGATTGGTTGGATTTAATTTTTTTTTTTTTTTAAAAATAGAAAAAAAGAAAAAAAAAGTTAAGGACCCCATAGGGATCCTTAACCAATATGCTCTTAGACCTCTACTACTCAAAACCATACCACTACTACTAAATGTAATGGAAAAGTTACGTCCAAGTGGCCGCTAAAATCAAGAAATTATCAGCGTCTGGAAGCACCATCTCTTGCTTCCTTCATGAACTGCCTTTGCCTAAAGTACACGGGTCTGATGTGCACTTGGATTTTAAAATTCGGATACACACATTGTGTTCTTGTAATCGTAGTGAAACTTTTGAAAATTTCCTTCAAAAATAAAATAAAAAATTATTTGTCCGTAGATGTAGCAAAATTGGTGAAACCATGCTACACTACTGTTTCGGTTATTTCTTGCGTTTATACATTTTCCGCATATATTCTTTCTCACGTCCGTAACAACAAACTTGTATCAGAACCTCGGATTTGTGATATGGTATTTCCACACCCTCCTTTCGCTTCACGGGATACTAGTCCGCGTGGAAAATCAGGCTCCCTCCAACGAGGAAGGTGTTGACCCGCATGAAAATCAAGATGTGAAGTACAAATAGAAAGTCACTAAAGAACTAAACTCAAACTCAGTAATATGTCAATCTATTGACACATTCATAGTCTAATCTAAATGAGTATAGCCTGAAAACACAATTTGAGCTGGAAGAACTAAACTCAAACTCAGTAATTTATAAGATCGAGTAGGTCTAAACTCTGTGCTTTGATGTTAATTGACATATCTATCTTAGTTACCCTATTATGTGGGCATGTCGGTACAAGCCATTGACCTAGCTATGAGGAGCATGTTTTTGGCGTTGGCGAAATCATAAAAGAACTTAGTGTATGCCTATACAAAATATATGCAACTGGTATTATCATTAGAAAAAACGAAGATAATTAAATTGAGAGAAAGAGTCAATGCCACTTGGTTCATTAAACTTCAGAAAATTTTGAAAAATCATGTGGCTGCATGTGGTAAGAAGGTACGGTCGAAATCAATACCACCCCATGAGTCGATTTCTGCTCTCTTTTTTTTTGGTAGCCTTAGAGCATGTACATTGGGGGTCTCTTAGCAGAAGTTCTTAACTTTTCTAAAATACGTTTCTTAACTTTTAACTAAGAAAACCTAAGAGACGCCTCTTAAATAAGAGTCTTAAGAGCCGTCTCTTAACAAAAAAAATTTTAAAAAAAAAAAAAAATGTCAAATTAAGTTAAGAACCTCATTCTAAGAGACGCTGATAAACATGGTCTTAAGAGTAGTTCAATACTTTTTGTTTCTATAAGAAAATATTCAATAAAATAAAAATATCATATTAATTTTCTCCACTGAATGTAGACAATTTATATGGGACATATTTTTTATTTTATAAAGAAGATAATACTGGCCTAATTAAGAATTGAAGAAATTGAAAAGGAGAAAGAAGCTTTGGTGTAAAAGTGGGGATGATGAACAAAGCTCGCCCTGTAATGATAATTACATATCAGATAGTAATATCTTTCGACAATGTCAAATGTCAGCATCGATTACTAAAAGCCAGTAAAGATGATATGGGTTCATGATGGACACACTTTCACAAGTTGAAAACGTATGTTTAGATATTAATGGATACGAACATCAAGGCCAGCTAATATAAGACTCCAATTAATGGATAGGAACATTTAGACGATTGTGATTCTGATATATATGAATCGGTATGATCGACAGCAAACGCTACAATTATACAAGCCTTGTTATTGAAAGGTCCCCTTATTCGCATTTGCGAGGGTTTACGGTTTATATATAGTGTCGCCACAACGGACCATCTTATTTAATTTAATACGCCCATGTATATATGCAAGTAGCTCTTCATTCTATCACATGCAATGCAACAGTACTTGAATAGGTTATTAATAAATGTTACATTAATAGGTGGAGAAAAAGATGATGTGGATTTTGGAAAAGTGTAAATTAGGGTGTTGAATCCAGTACCATTGTTGATAGTCTAATAACATAGTAGTCATCTCATTGCAAAATAGCTACTTCATAAATGTTTACATACGCTTCGTAATATATGTATATATATTACATATATATATATATATATATATATATATATATATATATTGTTTATATGTATACAAAGGAGAGGAGAATAAGCTATTAAAAAATTCTGGAGCATCAAATGTCTAGCTTTCCTTGACAGACCTCCCATTCTTGGTATAAACTAGAATTTAGACGCAATATATTCTAGGCCTTGGCATTTTACCCGAACCCGATGACCTAACTCGAATTCGACCCGAAAATTTCAGTTCGGGTAGGAATCGAACTGAACGTTTTACCTTATTGAGTCTTGTTGTGGAGGATCCGCGGGTTTTGGGTCTGACCCGACCCGAACCCGAGACCCGATAGAGTACCTGAAATACCCGAAACTTCTAGTATATTATATATATATATATATATATATGTGAGTGTTTAGTATTTTTTGGTATTATATGTATTTTTCTAAATTTTAAATTTGGATTTTCGGGTATGATTTTGGGTTCATGTAAACTTTTAGATTTTTAAAAAATATAATTTGAATAATTTAATAAAAGTTTGGTATTTTCATATTTTTGAATCAGATTTTAGATAAATTTTGAATATTTTAAGGTATTTTTTATGTTTTTGGGTATTTTTTTGGGTTGGACTCGATAGGAACCAAACCGGACTCGATCCGAAACCGAACCGAATCCTGACTGATAAATTCTAACTATTCTATCGGGTCTAACTATTTAAGATCCGAACATATCCGGACCTGACAAGACCCGAACCAAACCCGAACCGATAAATTCCTATTACCCTATTGAATATAAATATCTATGACCCGAAAGACCCGGATCCGACAAGACCCGATCCGCAGACCCGAATGTCCATGCCTAGATATTCTCATAAGTTAATTTCATATAGAAATGTTTTTTAAGTCATTTGACAAAAAATAATAATATATTCTTAAGTCATTCCATATAAAGGATGGAGAATTGTGGCGATTTTGGTGAAGATAGTTCAAACAGGTTCACAAAAGAAGATAATGTAGCATGACGCTCAGCTCAAAAACCAAGTACCCCGACTTCAGCTTTAACCATGCTTGAATAGTTTTCTTGGACTTAAAAAGTTTTGAAGGATTTTTCATAGACTATTGAATTAGATTTATTAGATTTGGATGTTATCTCTTCGATGTTTTTATTTATTGTATTTTGCTTGATTTGTGACATGGTATCTTATGTTGAGTCACCCACTACGAATATTGTTGAATTGTTTGAACCAATATTAGATGAACTAAATATTATAACTTGTGAGAGTTTAATAAAGTACTTGGTGAACTTATTGATGTATTTAACTTCTTAGTTGCCTAAGAGATTTGGTGCTACAAAAGTAAATTAGTTAGATATCATGTCAACTGATTCGTTAAAACTTTTAAATAATTAATATCTTTTTCATCAAATGGCTAATTTATTATTCAAACTTGAGTTTTAGATAATTAGTATATAGTCTAAATTGGTTTGTAAAATAAATTAGATATGTTTAAAACATATAAACAACTGATTTCTATTTCGATGAAACCTTATCCCCCCCCCCAAAAAAATCTTATAATGTCCTATACCATAATACAATTTACAAAAGAAAAAAATTCTAAATGTAATGTATATATTAAAATCATTTTAAACTCAAAGATTCACAACTCAAACAGCTCAGTTTCTGTAATTAATATATTACATTTTTTTATTGCTAAGTTAATGTTTTGTATTGCAGTTTTGAGTTTTCATGTATATATACATAACTCTTTTTTATATATATCTGAATACGTCTTATTCTTATGTATAATAAATTTATAAAATAATGAAAACATTAATAGAAATAACTCAAAGATCGTTGAAAATAGGAAAACAATAATAAGTGGAAGATTAGACTAGTGAGTCGTTCTGTATGATTGCAAACTGCCGCAATTCGGCAGACTTAATTTCCTGACACTCAAGTTTTATTGTTCTCTCTCTCAAAATAAAGATCCCAAATCCATCCAGAACTTGGAGTACAATACCACAAACTTAAATACTTACAAATATAGGCCACACTAATGAATAACATTAAGATTCAGAATCTTGATATTCATTCAAGAACTTAAGTCAGGAGAGCACAACATCACTAATAAAAAATTATTATTCCTGTAAAAATAATTATTCAGAGAACCAGAGAGAGAGTACATTAAGGACGAGGGAACCATGGCCTTAATCAATGGCCTCATTTTAAGGGAGAATATCAAAAGCAAATTCTGTTGTGCTGAATTTGAGGTACAAAATGTGAGAACTTGATTTGTTATGTTTTGCTTTGTTGTCATAAGTAGAATGTGCACAACTAACTACAGAGGTTAGGAGCAGTTAATTATGTTTAAGTCCAATTTGACTTTTAAATCAAAATAAAGATTTTACGTAAATATTAAATTGGTGATTTATCATTTGCCAGACGTGTGTGCATATGGGAAAGTAGATTTGTAGGTTTCTTGAAAGTTTGTTAACTAATCACTTTATCATGAGACAAAGTTGACATTACTGCCAAGTTTATATAAAAAGTTGTTTTGACAAAAATCTTTACATAAATATATAGGTCAAAATAGGAAGTTTGGCGGAAAACCCTTCACCTGAATTTATAATTTTTTTGGATCACAAGATTCTCCAAGTCATACTTTGTTTAATCAAATGCTTAAATTCATCTCAATCTCTCTCTCTCTTTTTTTTAATTTCAATTTCTAAACTTGTAGAACCCAAAACATCAACTTCTTTAATGATGTCTTCAACAGTCTTTTGTCTATTTACACATCATTCATTAAATATTTTTAACACTCAAAAGAAAAATTTTTTTTATCATTATCAATTATTTTTAGGTGTTTTCTTTTCCAAATTAGTATTGGAAAACACTATCCAACATGTTTTAGATAAATAAACAGGAAGAAAATTCACACACTAAATACAAATGAAATAATGTTTTTTTTCTTAATCCTGGTTTACATTTGCAATTAGTGATTGAAATAATCAATAATTAGACACAAAAAAACTAGACATAAAACCGCTTTCTTCAACTAAGAAGTACAAGAAAAACAGATTTGGTTTTGACGACCCTTAATCTCTTTGGCCGAAGTGGAAAATAGAAAACAGAAGTATAGCTTGGCTTGGTATGTGGGAACGAACTAAAGTGCTTTATTGAAACCACATGGGGGCACAATGCCAAACAATGACCATTCGATAATCATTATAAAGACTGTTCTCCTTGTTTTGGTATCAAAACGGGTCCCAAAAGTAAACTTCCATATTAATTTTGTGGAGGACTCGCACTAAGACTAGAGCCTGCAAAATATCATCGTTGTATATATGGTTTGTAACTTTCTGAAACAAACCCCATACGAACATATCCACTTTCGTGTCTTAAAAACGTTTTTGTGTGGTAATGGCTGGTTTCAAGTCTCTCTCAACTGAGCATCTGCTACCTGACATTGATTTCTACGCATGCCTAACTGAAAGAGAGATGAAGCCAAGAATTTATGGAGCTATCATGGAGAAGACCAAATAAACAATACACCCACTAGATTAGAGAACTAAAATCTCAAGAGATATTTCAGAGAGAAAAAAATAAACAAAAAGAATTTCATTGTGTTTACATAACTTTTTTTAATAAGGGTGACTAACTCACACTTTATATTCTGAATATGTTCATGCGTTAAAAACTATACGAGAAAATTAGTACCAACCAGAGGGAGCTATTTTCACAACAGGACATATGAAGACGAGACCACAAATCTCATGATATATGAAATCTACTATGAGTTTCTATGCAGATACTTTATGACAAGCAAATGGCATAACTGCACAGAGGGCATAACACATCTTTTATTTGAGTCTCAAAAACCAAGGCTAAGGAATGTAACAAAATATAGTTGTACCCAGGAGAAATGATCTTACATTCCGACAAAAAACACATTAGAGTAATAAGATAAGAACCCAAAAGAAAAGGAAGTGATAACATCTACCAATACATGTATCAGCCAGGGTTCCGTCTAAACTGAAAGATTGAAAATGCGGTTGGCAAATTTAACTTTAAGAACCTGGAGTCCCTTGAGAAAGAAAAAAAACAATCATAGCGCAAAAAAAGCCATTCAGCCAGCTACTTCAAGTGCTGCTCTTAGATGGGACTGACATAGTTAGCAAATCTACCTGTCATACAAAGATAGATACAAAGCTGTTACAAACTGATACATGAAAATATCTTTTTGACTTTCTTTCTCTCTCTGTAATCTAAATCACATCCTAAAGAAGCTCAAACACAGTCAAAGGTTGCATCTTTCTCAAGGAAACACAACTACATAGATTTGATTTGCAGGAAATTAACTGAAACCAACCATACCCCCAAAGAAAGAGAAGCTTATTGTTGTGTTGTCAAGCCGTTAAGACTAATCCAAGCTCAAACTCAAGCAGGTTTTGGGGAATTACCTTCATAAGAGGTGAGATCAGAAGGGAGCTTGGAAACGAGACAAGCTGCAGCAACGACGCTATGAAATGGTTGATGCGTGCTTAGTTCTCTCCGCAGCATAAACCTTTTCACATTCATATCAAAAAAAAATCCAAACTTTTTATAATCACAAAGAAGTAAGCACAGATTTACATCAACAATGCAATCGAATTTTACCTGGGAACAGAAGAACCTTCGATTCGAGTTTGACGAAGAGGCGGCGATGAGGAGTTAGGGTTTGGGGAGGAGAGTCTAGGTCTAGGTGAGATCATACTTCTTCTGGTAGCGGCTCTTAAGATGGAGGTGGACCTCGAAGCGATGCTCCTTGCACTCATCTCTCTCTCTTCTCTTTCTCCTTCTTCTGCAAAATCCTTGGTAAACCCTCACTCAGTCGAGATTGGATTTGCCGGTTCGATAATCGAATTTGTTAAACCGGAATCATTCGGTTTGCGGAAAAATTGGTAATATTGAACACGTTATTTAAATCTGGTTTCAATTCCGGTTTAGAAACGAAGTAATCAAATTGGTACTAGTGATATGATTTTTTTTTTTTTTGAATAGTTGAAATTGAATAGAAAAGGGAAGTTTTATTCAAAAAAAAATCAATATTCACAAAATATCACATAAGAGCACTACTAATATCATGATTCTTTTTAGGATTAGCTTAGCATTGTCAAGATGAGTTAGATTCTTCTTCGGTTATCGAATACTCGGGTTTTCTTCAAGTCCGGTTCTATTTGCAGATTCTAGCTGCCTGGTTGTATTGTTCTCTTTTGGTTACCACTTTCTTGAATCTACAATGCCACAAGCCATTGAAAAATGTTTGTGTATGATCTAAGACGTAAACGTACAAACGTCGTAGGTTCTTTTACCTTGTCGAGTTTCTCCCTGACAGTTTTAACCGTCTGATTCTTTGAAGCTAACGCAAAATACTCCTACACAATCCAAGTTTAGACCCTTTATTGTTAGATAGTTACAGAAGCCAAAGTTTTATTTTTTTTTTTTTGTAACACAGAAGCCAAAGTTTATAATGAGCAGAATTCAAAGACAGACCTGGTCAGACGAAACATTTATAGAGTTGCCAAGTACATATTGTTATCCCATCTATGCTTTTCTAAACCAAAACTAATCAAACCCGAGACCAGCTTTGCAACATGTGATGATTGAAGTTTGTATAAGTAAAAACTAAACGTTGTCTCTAGCTAAGATAAATATAACGAACTCAGCCTGTGACTTTTTTTAGTTCCGCTATAGTAGAATGGAAATGTGACTCTAAGTTGAGAGCTATTTACAGTTCATAGTCTACGGAGGAGACACAGTCTTTCTTGTTGTTGCAATGAGTTAAAAATGAGGAAACAAGAAAGCTTACGGTTGGATCTTGAAAGCAATTCTTTCTCCTTGTTTCTAACTTATCCTTTGTGTCACTGAGGCTCTCGAACTTAGTAGCATATGAGACCTGGAGGCGATTTCCCAGGAAAACTGATTCATCTAATTTTCTCTTTGCAAATCTATCCAACATAATAAATATATATATCTTAACCAAACAAGTTAGACAGATAGAAACTGCCAACAGATTTATCCTAAAGATATCAATCATCACACCACTTAGCTCCTAAAGACAGAACAGCTTGATATTCACCATACATTACAGTTGGAATTCTAAGAGAAAGCCAAATGATCATCAAAGAGAAAGAGGAATAGTAAAAAGACCTGGCATAAGAGATGAGACTAAAACTTGAGCCAGAGAATCAACCAGTCAGAAACCAGAAACGAAGAAACAAAGAGAGATTGGAGCAATATACTAACTCTTCAACCTCTCCGTAGGTAGTGAACAGGCTCATGACATTATCACGGCAACCTAGAGCTGGGACATTTCGTACTACCATGTAACTGGAAAACCAAATTCAATCAAATTGAGACAGAAAAACACAAGCAACATGAAACAAATCGATTCGACCTTGATTCATCGCAAACTGTATACACCCTAACCGCACCCCAAAAACAAGTCTTTGAGACATGGAAACACACTCAGATGATACACAGCTTTTGCTCAAAGTGGAATTTAGGGGGACTCTAGCTTCGAGCGATTCTGAAAATGGAATCCGTTTTATAGAAATCCCATAGCCACTGTTCAATGCAATGGAATTATAAATACTAAACCAGGTTCAATCGTATCGTATGTAATAACCGGTGTTTTGATCCAAGCCGGGTTATTGACATTTATTATACTGTTAAGCCCTGGTCTGGCCCATTTACCTGCATTGGCCTTTCTAAATTTAGCATATGCTAATCGTATAAAATAAATGTTCGTTAAGGTTTTATGCAGAAAACAGTTGTTGTTTTTGATTTCCTTGTCATATCACCAGTGGATTTTTATTGTAGATCATAAACAAAATTCACATAAGCTTACCTGGTTTTATGACAACAGAAAAGGTAGTAATAAAGTTTCTTACAAAATTGTAAGAACCGCAATGGATTTTATGACATCACAGAAAGTATGTAAACAGAAAAAAAAAGGAAGATGAAATGTTAAAATCAAAATCTTTAATGGTAGATTACTGAAAACCATCCATTGCCTTTCTCTCTGTCTCTCTCTTTTCAAAAATATCACATTCACTGTTACTTGTTTGAACTTCTCACTCTCTCTTTCAGACACAACTGTACTTCGTCTCTCTTCTCTTTCTTCTGCTGTTTAAAAAAAAAAAAACTAGTTCCCATTCTTTCTTCTCAGGAGATAGAGATTTTCTTTTTGTAGATCTAGAAAAGCAACTCCACTATGCACTCCTGAGAATAATCTAATGTCAAGCTCCGACCCTAAACCCGGTCCATGGCCTCCAGCTCCAGAGTCCTCCGCAATGCCACCGTCCACCTGGGCCAAACGAACCGGCTTTCGTCCCAAATTCTCCGGCGAGACTACCGCCTCCCATTCCGGCCAACTCTCATTGCCTGCCTCCGCCAGAGCTACACAACCAGAAACCCTCCCGGATCTCGAAGCTGGCCAGCCTCGCCTCCGTCCTCCTCCTGTCTCCACCATAGTTAACGGCGAGCCTGATAAAAATAAGAATGACAAGCCACCACCCCCACAACCACTACCACTACCTACTCCTGCTGCCGCTGTTGCTCCGGTTAAGAGACGAAGAGATTCTGATGGTGGAGGAGCGAACGGGTCAGGGGAACCGGTTAGGAGACCGAACCGTATTGAAGAGACAGTGGAGGTTCTGCCACAGAGCATGGCTGGTGATGATTTAGCGGCTAGGAATGTCCATATGAAGTATGGACTCAGAGATACTCCTGGACTTGGTCAGTGACCTCATAATAGATAATTATTATTAGATTCCTTTTGAAGATTTATATGTCAGAACATATTTCACTCTACATCTGTAAAGTTTCTTACTTTAAGTGTTTTTTTAATCATCTTTTGTGTTTGTTGTTTTTGCAGTTCCAATTGGGTTCTATGGTCTGCAGCATTACCTTTCCATGTTAGGTTCACTGATTCTTGTTCCACTTGTTATTGTTCCTGCAATGGGAGGTTCTCACGTAAGTACTTCTTTTAGTCCCTTCCACTTTGATCAATTGTGGATTGCATTTAATTTTATCTTGTTTTTGGATTATAGGAGGATATTGCAAATGTTGTATCCACTGTACTTTTTGTCTGTGGAATCACTACATTGTTGCATACTTCATTTGGGTCGAGGCTTCCTATGATTCAAGGCCCTTCTTTTGTTTTCCTCGCTCCGGCTCTGGCCATCATTAACTCTCCAGAGTTTCAAGGTTTGAGTGGAAATAATGTACGTTACACAAAACCTCTTTTGTTACCTAATGTCATGTCACTAGAAAGACTTATGTATCAGTTTGTCTGTGGCATTGATGTCTACAATACTAGTGAAATCGTTTTTTTTTTCTTCTTCTTTGTGTGAATTGATATAGAATTGTCTTGACAAAAAGTTTGTTGGCACTAAGTATTGTGTGTTTGGTTAATATTGTAGAACTTCAAGCATATCATGAGAGAGCTGCAAGGTGCAATTATAATCGGTTCAGCTTTTCAAGCGGTACTTGGATACAGTGGCCTAATGTCCTTGATTTTGAGGTATACATCTCTGCATCTGTCCATACATATAAATCATGCATTAGATAACGTTACCTTTTTGGTGTATTTCCTTTTAATATCTTTTGACCCTCTTGAATAGGTTGATCAATCCAGTAGTTGTTGCTCCGACAATAGCTGCAGTTGGACTTTCGTTTTACAGCTACGGTTTCCCGCTTGCTGGCAAATGTCTTGAGATCGGTGTAGTGCAGATGCTACTTGTTGTCATCTTTGCTCTTGTAAGTTTGTTAAAGCTACTCTTAACCGCTTTTGAAAACTAATACATAATTTGATACTTTACAATTTTTTGCTGCAGTATCTCCGGAAAATCTCAATTTTAAGCCATCGGATTTTCCTTATCTATGCGGTAAGGTCATGTGGTATATTCATCTAACATGTCCCACTCTACATCTCATTTCGACTGACATCTTACTAACAGGTTCCATTGAGTCTTGCAATCACTTGGGCTGCTGCCTTCCTTTTAACCGAAGCAGGAGCTTACACCTACAAAGGTTGTGACCCTAACGTACCCGTCTCAAACGTTGTATCAAGCCACTGCAGAAAATACATGACCAGAATGAAGTACTGTCGTGTTGATACTTCTCATGCCTTGGGATCTGCCCCTTGGTTTAGGTTTCCTTACCCCTTGCAATGGGGTGTGCCGATATTCAGCTGGAAAATGTCTCTTGTTATGTGTGTTGTCTCCATAATTGCTTCAGTAGATTCGGTTAGTGTTTTCTATCAACAAATTTTGAAGACAAATGTATGGAAACTTTTACTAATCAGTTTATGTTTCAGGTTGGTTCGTACCATGCCTCTTCTCTGTTAGTAGCATCAATGCCTCCTACGCCTGGTGTTGTGAGCCGGGCGATAGGTCTTGAAGGGGTCACAAGTCTCCTAGCCGGTTTATGGGGTACAGGTACTGGTTCAACCACCCTAACCGAAAACGTTCACACAATAGCCGTGACCAAGATGGGAAGCCGCAGAGTCGTTGAGCTTGGCGCATGTGTTTTAGTTATACTATCCCTTGTTGGTAAGTAAGTGCTTACTGATTACTTAACAAATGCATGTAACTATACGATTCACTAGCTCAATTAGAAAGGATCATGACCATTGTGTCAGAAGTCTACATGTTGTGGTTTCGGGACTGGGGATTTCGGCTCCAAACCTCCTAGTATTCAAAGAAAATAAAAGCTATATGATTCATTATTATAGAGATCTGATGGAAGATTTTTGATAATTTCCTCAGGTAAAGTTGGAGGGTTTATAGCATCGATACCTCAAGTGATGGTTGCTTCTCTTCTTTGCTTTATGTGGGCAATGTTTACTGCATTAGGTCTTTCAAACTTACGTTACAGTGAAGCTGGAAGCTCAAGGAACATCATAATCGTGGGGCTATCGATATTCTTTTCTCTATCTGTCCCTGCTTACTTCCAGCAGTATGGCATATCTCCAAACTCGAACCTCTCTGTTCCAAGTTATTACCAACCTTACATTGTTGCTTCTCATGGACCCTTCAAAAGCCAATATAAAGGGGTACGTTTAGGCCTTTGTCTTTCAAATTTTAAATCTCAGGAGAATAGTGCTGAACTTGTGAAGAGTTGTGTGCAGGTGAACTATGTGATGAACACGCTGTTGTCGATGAACATGGTGGTTGCGTTCATCATGGCCGTGGTTTTGGACAATACTGTTCCTGGGAGTAAGCAAGAACGTGGAGTTTATGTTTGGTCTGATAGTGAGACAGTGACGAGAGAACCAGCACTTGCTAAAGACTACGAGCTTCCGTTTAGGGTGGGAAGGTTTTTCAGATGGGTCAAATGGGTTGGTATTTGAAATAGAAAAAAAAACTATGTGTGTAAATAATTAGATTTTCTTTTGTCTATCTCAGAGTTTTATATAACACGTTGAGTTTTTCTTGGATCGCAAGTTCGTTTGTTGAACAGTGCACTTGGAATTGGATGTTGTTGTTGTAACTAGATTTAATTATTTCTTTTTTCACTTTTACTAAATACTTAACAAGCTGAATCTTTTAACCAGTTTCTCACAATATTGATATTTATGGTATGTTTAACGTTTCGTTCATAGGAAGCTTGAGCGGACTTTGGTGGGTGAGTATTGGTATGGACTTTGAAGAGTTTGTTACAAATGATATTAAAATATCCAATTATTTGGAAATGTTCGGTGCTTAATACTACAAAACAAAAGGTAGATGGACCTGTTGACAAAAAAAGAAAAATAGTAGATTGATATAATATTTTCACTTACCACTTTTATATCGGACAATAGCATAAATATTTACTAAAAATGGTGGGATATTCAAAATACAGTTAGCTGATGATAAGAGAGAAAATAAAAGATATATCATATGCTTACTTTTGTTGTTTCTACATCTTCATATGAATCATACAATGACAACATACTTTTCTTTTATTACAAATATTTTATTACATGAATTTTCATTTCAGTTTGAGTAGTGAAACAAAAACGACAATAGTACATACTATTATGTTATAAGTTCCGGTCAGTTAGTGATGATACATTTTGATATTTAAACAACCCTGATACAAATATTCAGAAAAAAGAGTCATCCCTATTTATCATTAAAATTTTAGATTAATATTGAAATTTTGAAAATGATAGATCATATTGGTAGTTTTTAGAAATACCATTTAAATGTAAAAAATTTAATGTCCATTTTCTATAATGTCACTCTTTAAACATACATCAAATAAATAAAAAATATAAAAGATTATAATTCTGATTATAAAAATTATTTATTTAATTCTCTAGTGTTTTGTTAGCGATATTATTAAATGTTTTAAAATTTTCTAAATGTTTATAACATCTCAACAAAGTCATCTCAATGATAAATGAAAAAGTTTATAAAAATTTCTACATAAACATATAAAATAAGTTTTGTATAAATAATTTATGGAAATGTATGTTTATTAAAAATCCATAAATGATAATCTTGAAAATGATATTTTATTAATTTTCAAAAAAATCAAATTTTGCAACAACCTATACACACACCTTTGGGTTTTAATGGGTTTGGCCCACCACCAAGTTTTTGTTAAAATGAACAGACAAACAACAAGAAAAAACAAATGTGTTATAATATGGTGGTAGGTGAAGGACCGTGAGAGGCAGGCGAGCACTCCACGCTCTTCTTCTCTTCTCCTATAACACTCTTCTTCCTCTTCCTCCTTAACAAACTTTCCTCTTCATCATTCTCACACACTCTCAATTCACCATGAGAACTCTTCTCCCTTCCTCTCCTCACAATCCAATTCTCCGGCCTTCCCAAACTCCGGCGACGGTAACCTCCTCCCGGAGACGCTTCATTCACTGCTGCAAGAGATCAGACTCTTCCGCCATCGGCTCAACCAGATCAGATTGGCAAAGCTCCTGGGCCATTCTCTCTAGCAAAGTCGTTTCTCAGGAACAATCCGAATCTCTACTCTCCTCCGTTAACGGTCACAGCAACAACAACGGCGCCGTAGGAGTGAATCTCGTACCGTTAGATGATAACAAATCGTTGGCTTCGAAACAGCAATCGAAGAAGACGCCACTTAGTATAACTGATCTCTCTCCCGCTCCGATGCACGGATCTAACCTCCGAGTCGCGTATCAAGGCGTCCCCGGGGCATACTCCGAAGCCGCCGCGGGAAAAGCCTACCCTAACTGCCAACCGATCCCTTGCGATCAATTCGAAGTCGCGTTTCAAGCGGTTGAGCTCTGGATCGCGGATCGCGCGGTTTTACCTGTTGAGAACTCTCTCGGAGGTTCGATTCATCGGAACTACGATCTCCTCCTCCGTCACCGTCTCCACATCGTCGGAGAAGTTCAGCTTCCGGTTCACCACTGCCTCCTCGCTCTCCCCGGCGTGAGGAAAGAGTTTCTCACGCGCGTCATCTCTCACCCGCAAGGACTCGCTCAGTGCGAGCACACGCTCACCAAACTCGGTCTCAACGTCGCGCGTGAGGCCGTCGACGATACCGCCGGAGCCGCGGAGTTCATCGCCGCGAACAACGTCCGCGACACGGCCGCGATAGCGAGCGCACGCGCCGCGGAGATCTACGGGTTGGAGGTACTCGCGGACGGGATCCAGGACGACGCGAGTAACGTCACGCGATTCGTGATGCTGGCGCGTGAGCCGATTATACCGAGGACGGATCGGCCTTTCAAGACGAGTATTGTGTTCGCGCACGAGAAAGGCACGTGCGTTCTGTTTAAGGTGCTCTCGGCTTTCGCGTTTAGGAATATTAGCTTGACGAAGATTGAATCGAGGCCGAACCATAATGTCCCGATCAGGCTTGTCGACGAGGCTAATGTTGGTACGGCGAAGCATTTTGAGTATATGTTTTACGTTGACTTCGAGGCTTCGATGGCGGAGGCGCGTGCGCAGAACGCGTTGTCTGAGGTGCAGGAGTTCACGTCTTTCTTACGTGTGTTGGGGAGTTATCCGATGGATATGACTTCTTGGTCACCATCGTCGCCTTCTTCGTCATCATCCACGTTTTCGTTGTAACGCTGTATAATCAAACCACGTAAAATCATTGGGAATAAAGTTTATAGAAACTTATTTCGAAGAAAAGAATAATCCATAAGAAGTTTTTGGGTGTTATGTGTTTTATTTATTTTTATTTATTTTTATTTATTTTTATTTAGCTCATTGTAGTAAGTTGTCATTTTTTACTTTGTCTTTTCTCTCTCTCTCTATCTATCTCTCTTTCTCTGCGTCTCTCTCTATTTCTCCTCCTCCTCGTCCTCTCTCTCTCTCTCTCTCTCTCTCTCTTTCTCTGTGCGTCCCCCTCTCTGCAACTCTCTCTCTCTATGCGATTTGGAGAAAGAGAAATTAAAGAAGAAGAAGATAGCGTAAAGGGGAGAGAGAGAGAGACATAAACCGGTTTAATCTGGTTTATATGTTCTAATCGGATAGTGACTGGTTCGTATTTGGTTTAATTAGGTTAAACATTGGTTAAATTAAAAAATAGAGAACACTAACCAACTTTAAACCGCTATTTGTCGATATTGGTTCGTCCTTCAAAGTTTAGGGGGAAACGGGTTTCGAACTTTCATCGTGTGTGGAAGTAGGTTGTTAAACTTCAATTGTGTGCAATTAGACCGAGGTTGAAAGTTTGTGTACATTTGTTACTATATCATAGTTCTGGTGTGGAAATAGGTCGTCAACCCTTACTTTTTTGGTGGATTGATGATTGATCTCTGTTTTGAGTAGTGCACACGTGGATAAAGAAGTAATCCGTTAGTGAGTGAGTTTTAAGTGTTGTGTGGTTATGTCAGGCTGTCAAATAAATATTTTAAACAGTTACTTTTCTACTGATATTGTTCCGGAGGTGGATTAGACTCACCGATACCCGGCCCAACTTATTCAAAGCCCATTAATAGTCCAAAATTCAAAGAGCAAATCGACAAAAAGAGTAAAGACTATGACTTCTAAGCGGGGAGGTTGCGCCCATGCCTGCGACAGGGACTGGTCAGAAAAACAACGATGATACAGTCATCTGCATTAGATGCCTAGGGACGGGGCGAAGCGAACCCACATCGTAATGAATGTGTGACCATTTCATTCTAATGAATATGTGACCCCGTCTCATATCTGTAATCCACCATTTCACTTTGATTTACTTCTAATCTAAACGAGTTTTCTTACTTACTTTGTCCCTTAATCAACTCTTAATCATACTCCCGAAGTCACTATTCAACAGCTCCCGACCGAGCAATTGACACCATTCTACATTACTCGCTAATATGGTTCTGTTTGCGAGTCTAAATGCCTATAAAATCCATCAAAGGAGGCTGATCCTAAATAGGCCCATTATAAATAAAAGCCCATTAAATTGCATACCCAAAAATTGTATTCAAAACCCTACCTTCATCCTTATAAATTAGCGGCTTCGCCCTAACCGTTTTTTTTTAAAACAACTCTTAAACCCTACTCTCTTCTTCATCTTCAAGCAGCCATCTCTTTCGCTAGCTATGGAGTTTTGGGGTACGCCTCTCTGAAATCATCTCTTTATATCTTCCATCGAACACCTTTGCAACTCGATTGTTTCCGACATGATAAACCTTTGTTCTTCTAATGTTGTTTGTGAAATAACCTTACACGATTTTCTTTGTTCTTATTACTTATGTCTTGTGTTATGATTGGGTCTTAGCTTGGTGATACTGATAAGTGAATAGTGTGTTCGGTTTCAAAACATTTATCTCTTGTGAGCTTTTGTCTGAACATGTGTGGTTATGTTTTAGGTTTGGAGATTAAGCCTGGAAAGCCCACCAAGGTCGAACAAGAAGATGGGTATATGATCCATGTCTCTCAGGTCTGTATCAATGATCTAATGTCTTTTCTTGAAAGATTCTTCTCTTAGTGTTGATTGTTGTGTCTTGTTCTGTCTCAGGTTGCTATTGGTGATTTCAAGAAGCTGGGAGATAAGACCGTTCAGGTTTTTGTCAAGGTTGGTGGTGATGATAAGCAAAAGCTTCTCATCGGAAACCTCTCTCAGAAGATTCCTCAAGTTTCTCTTGATCTCATGTTGGAGCAAGATTTTGAGATCTCACATGAGTGCAAAAGCTCCAGTGTCTATTGTCTTGGTTACAAGACCGTTGATCCTATGGATGGTGAGCTCAACTCTGGTGAGTTCCATGGTTTTGGATACTATGATGCTTTTATGACTGTATTGAAAGCTGGAAGCTAATCTTTTGTAACTTTTCTTTTCTTGCAGATTTTGATTCAGAGGATGAGGAAATTCCCATGGATATGTTTCAAAAAGGTAGGTTTACTTTACTGTCTTGAAGTTTTACTTTGAGTCTTTGTTATAAAATCCTAACTTTGACATTGTTATTTAGAATTGGAGAAATCAAACGCCAATGGGTTGAATGGTAAAAAGGCCAATGTTGAAGCTGGTGAATCTGAGTCAGATGATGAAGATGACTCTGATGAGGTAGATTATTTTACTTGTTACCTATAACTAGTACACATTTTAGTTTTTTGAGTTGTGAGTAGCAATGAGTTAGTAAATCATTTGAAAGTAATTTGACACATGTTTTCTTCTGTTTATTTTGTTTAGATGGGTTCGGATGAAGATGAGGATGACTCAGAAGAAGAGGAAACACCTGTAAAGGTATTTTTCTTTAGAATTGACCTTTTGCACTTGAGAGTCTTTGAAAGCTTTTATGAGTTTTGGATCAATAAACTAATGAGTCAAAAATAGGTTGAGCCTCCGAGTAAAAAGAGACCAAATGGTGGAGCAAAGAACAACAACAACAACAACAACACAGTTGCATCAAAGAAAGCCAAAGTTGCATGTCAGCAGAAGCCAGGTAACTAAAACTTAAGATAGAGATGTAAAAAGCTCTTTATCTTTGAATATGAAAATTGAATTAATGGTTGGGTTTTAACTGATTTTGTGCAGGAGGGCGCAAGTGCTGCGGTTAAACCTCCAAAGAGAAACTAGTGAAGGGGCCAAGCCACATTTTTCATATAAAATTTTGATGGTATTTTCCTATTGGTGAATGGTTGAGTTACTTTTGAGGATTTTGGATTGTTAAATCATTCAAATATATTGTATTTGTCGTCTACGATGTCAATGGTTTTGAATGAAGTATGCTTTTTTGTTATTTACTAATTTCATATGAATGGTAATGATATGCACGGTGGTACGTACGTAGGCTCAAAACTTGTTGCAATACTAGACGAAGTAATAATGATTTAGGCGATAAAACACCATTGGTTCGTTGTTTGGAATTTGATGGAGAGTATTCTTTTTACTTAGGGAAGACTAATTCCTGAAACTCGCGTGAGTGAGGACATCTCTAAGTCAATAATCCAATACACCATTGGTGGATGGAATTTTGAGACAAACTATGAGTACCACTCGTTGGAGAGAATTTGGTTACTTTGGACTTTGGGTTAATAGTACGATCTGTACAAAAGCCCTCAGCTTTTAATAACTTCTTTAGGTGAAGAGCTCATGGTTTCATGCCTCTATGCCTCCAATTTTCAAAGAAATAGAACTCTGCTTTGAGATCAAACTGTAAAAGCTGGAAAACTAAATTAACATAAACGTTATAAATAAAAACGATGTTAAATAAATAAAAGATGAAATAAAATAAAAAATGATCTGAAAACGTTTCCATAAAAAAAAATGAAGTTGAGAAATGAATATCTTTCTTTAATTTTTATTATCTTCTCTGTAGTGAGAAAATACAAAGCGAAATATTGAGTATTAGAATATGCTAGGAGATTTGTCGGTTTCCGTTGTTATAAAACGTGAGAAATGAATTAGGAGGAGATGAATTATCTAAAGAGGAGATGAGAGGTTTGAATCTCGTAACACACGCAGCATGTGTGTACGTTAAGTAAGATCTCTCACAAAACTCGGGAGTGGAGAGTTGTTCCCTCTGTTGATTCATTATGATCCTTGACAAACCGATAAACTTCTGGGTAACCAAAAACATATCGTATTGCGTCTGCCGGTAGTCGAACCCGGGTCTATTGCTTGGAAGGCAATTATCTTAACCGTTGGACTACAAACGCTTACATTACTCAAATTCATTGTTAGATATATATTGATGGCACATTCAAAACTACACACCAATTTCATCATTTATTACTAATTATCTGAGGACCGGAAACAAAATCTAAACTAGATTGCAACTAGGCCTAAGCATAAAAACCAAGAACCGAAACGAAAGCAGACCGAAAACCCAAATTCGAAACCAAACCGAAGATAAAAAATAACTGAATGGTTTCTATATTTTTATAACCAAAACACCGAAACCAAACCGGAACCAAACCGAAAACTGCATGGATATTCGAATATCCGAAATACAACTTATATATCTAAAAAATTAATTATATTTAATATTTAAATTAACAAATATTCTAAAAATATTAATTATAAACCGAACTATCCAAATATTTTTTTATCCAAAGTATTTATAATTATATGAATTGCTTTAAAGAACTAGATTAGCCAAATAGTTATATTCAAATTTAAATTTATCCGAATTACCCAATTTTTATTCCGAACCCCCCCCAAAAAATCTGTTATTACCTTGAATATTCAAAACCAACCAGAAATTGAATATGAACTGGAACTGAATTATAACCGAAAGTTTATTGGATATTAGCCGGTTCTTATAATTGTTACCTGGACTGGAACCGAATTGAAGCCAAAAATTTATTAGATATTAGTCGGTTCTTATAATTGTTATCCGAACTGAACTGAAAACCGAACCGAATCTGAACTGAATTTCATAAATAACCGAATGATTCCTATATTTTTGAAACCGAACCAAAAACCGGACACCCATGCCTAAATGCAATGATGTGTGTATTATATATACTTTTATGAGTCTTAAAATACTAAATAACATTTCAATCTAATTTCTTTAGCTACAAATGATTTAACATTTTGCTTTCCGATAGACGCAAAATACATGGCCAAAGACACCAGCTGAAAGGAGAACAAAAAATAAACGGTGGTGTACTTGGAACTAGGTGGAACAACTGAACAGAGTAATAATATTGTTTTCTTAAGAAGAAATGTAAAAAAAATGTCTATGGGATGACAAAACAAAAAGAAGAAGAAAAGAATCGAATAGAGTTTATGGAATGTCAAAACGATGTGATTGTATTGATAATGGTGGAGACTTGTAACATTTTACGAAGCTACCGGTTTGGATGTTGCCCTCTTCACAGCTTCTGCGTAAGTCCTGTGCTGATAGGTTAAGGTCGATTCCAGCAAGTCCCACAGAGATGTCTTCGGGTTCCATCCCAGTTGCCGGTTTATGATGGTCATGTCTGGTATTCTCTTGTCACTGTCGTCATAACCTTCCCCGTAAAACTCTTTTGAGCTTACATCAACCGTCGGGCTCTCTATAGCTCCCTCTCCACTCACTTTTGCGTATACCTGAAACATTTGTTTCATTTTGAGAATCAATAGACAGAATAAATGTAACTATCTTTGCTTTTGTTTTGGCTGTTCTGAAACTAATTTTCCTCACCTCGGTCATCATTTCAGCAAGCTGTCGTACTGTGACTTCGTTGTTTGGGTTGCCTACATTGAATATATGTCCATTGGCCCTCTCGGGGTTTTCCTGAAACACACACACACAATGTCCATTGCATGTTAATAGTTTGTAAACGGAAACGCACAAAGGATGGTATTAGAAAATAGAACTCACGATCATCAAAAGAACAGCTTCGATGGCATCCTTGATGTAGATAAACGTTCTCTGTGATTCTCCACCATCCACAAGCTTCAGAGGCTCACGGCGAAGAAGATTCTGGAAGATAGCAACACATCAGCTCCAAAAGCTTTCATAAAATAACATTCTATATGGAATTAGATGTGTACTTACATTACTAAAGCAGGCGAGAACACGAGGGACACCTTCGCTAGGACCATCAATGCCGGGGATGAAATCCATCCTAGGTCCAATCCAGTTAAAAGGTCTTACAATGGTGAACTCCAGTCCATTCTCAGCACCCTCAGCTGTCACAACAAAAAAAATGAAAACCTTTTGGTTCTTCTTACCACATTGTATATACATGTGGTCTTTTAGAAAATGCTTACCGTATACGAGTCTCTCAATCAATTGCTTTGCACACGCGTATGACCACCTTTGCTTCTCAATTGAACCAAATATGCAAGGGGAAACATCTTCTTTAAGAACATAAAAAGAAGGATCCTGTAAAGAGCACAACACACAAAATCTGTAAACAATGTAGCCAACATTTGCAAGCAATGAAGGTCGAGAAACCAGGTTTTCTACATACTCAAGATCCCAGACGTGACTAAATTTAATAATAATAGAGAAACAGGCTTCCATGTGTGGCTGATAAACTAGTTCGCTAAACTCTCATCTGAATACAATTTTTTTCTTTCTTAACAAGTTCTACTGAGTCATTCATAGTCTAAATCATGTAATAGCCACATGCATAAGAGAAATGAGAGAAACATGGTAGCTTAAACAAGTTCATCAGCACATTCATAGGTAAAAAGACAATAAAATGTAGAAAGCAAGCCCTGACCTCGCGCAGAGGATGATCCTTGGGAAGAAAGCTTCCAATGGTTTTGCCATAAACTTCACAGGTAGAAAAGTGAATGAGACGCTTCTTGTTCTCAGAGCAGTACTTAGCCTAATACCCCAACAACACATTAACCAATCAACAATCAACTACTATTAAGCTTCACTACATTCCACAATTCTATGAACTTCTTCAAACAAAAGCTAAAAGCAAGAAACACATACAACAGGAAGCGCGTCAATGAAGTTGCTGTAGATAGTATCAAGAGGACGCGTATTGTAATCAGCTGGTGTACAGATCGCAGCAAGATTAATAGTCTGCAAATCACACACAAACAGATCAAAACTAATAAACGGATTCAGATCTGACTCTTCAATCATCAATTCCTCTCTCTCAAACAGTATCTTATTCGCGATGCTTACCAGATCCGCCATCTTGATAAGTCCTTCAAGCCTGGAATCATGCTTGATGTTGATGCGATGAAACTGGATCCGACCTGTCCACTCAACCGTATCCGGCTCCAGCAAGTGCTTGATCTTATCGTTGTAAACGTCGAGCGCGAGTACCTTGTGCGGCGTCTCCGTCATGAGCTTCTCGCAGAGGTGCGAGCCGATGAAACCTCCGGCGCCGATCATGCATATCGTGATCGGCTTTATCGGCCTGCCGTCGAGATCCAGTCTATTAGCTCCGTTCGCCATTTTGTAAAATCTTCAGATCAGAGAATCGTTCGAGAGTCCCGCGCTTTCTCTCTCTATGAGATAACGATTGGTTGTGAAGAGTGTAGAGAGAGAGAGAGTGGTGACGGTGGAGATATTTATGAGGGGAGAGAGGAGTATGTGAAGGAGGCAAATCTTCGTCAAAATATCTAAATCTCACTCTCTGTGACAGAGCGTGATCTGTACTTGCTTTATATGTGCCTCCGGGTGATTTTTTCCCACAATTGTTTTGTTTTCTTTGGGTTTTATTTTCCTTTATTGGAGAGGATGTAATCTCCTAATGTGGTATGTGATCTTATCATTCTATAAAAAAATATTAGAAAAGACTGTTTATTTACTTCTTCAATTGGCTTGTTTTACTTGATTCCCATTTTCAAGTGTTTATTTTTTTGTGAAAATTACACTTCCATTTGAGTAAGTATATTTTTTTATCTTTACATACATATTAAAATAATTAAAAATTCATAACTTTTGTCATCAAAAAATTTGATAACTAATATTCATACATTCATTTAATTTAACAGTTTATATCTATACTATTAAAACAAAATATCTTATATGATTATGTCCTTATTTTTAGAGTTATTTATAAATCAATACTAATATTTTTTGGAATATTTTTTAATTATTTTGTTCAGTTATATATCCAACCAATCAAACCTCTCAGATTTCGAAACCAATCATATTAAGCGGTTTTTATAAGGTAGTGATTAGTTTCCTAATTTTTAAATTTTAGTTTTTGGTTTTTGGTTTTTATATTTTTTTAGTTTTAATTTTGGATTTTGCGGTAGATTTTAATTTTTTGAAAAACATGAATAGTTGTTTTAGATTTTGGTGTTTATTTTTTTTTAGCTTTTTAATAGAAAATAATATAAAATTATTTATTATGAAGTAACCAAATATAACATATTTTCATCAAAACACAAATAAATTTAACTAAGATTTTTTTTAAACTGTAAATACAAAATAAAACTATCATTAATCTCATATAAATATGCAATAATTTGATCTCAAATGCCATCCATATTTGATGATTTTAGACATATATTTATATTGTTATTGATTTCCTGTATAACAATTAATTAAATAGTATATTTTAAAATTAAATTTCCTTTAGCTAGATTTTTTGAACTTCTTTTAATTTACAAGTATGAAAACTTTGTTCTTATGTATATAATTTTTAATTTTGTTGTAGATTTTAGTTTTTTTTTTTAAAACTTGCATGGTTATTTGTACTAGTTTTTAGATTTTTACTATATTTAAGTTATTATTTTTCTGAAATTAAAATTGATAAAATTAAAAAAAAAATTGAAAAAATATATTATCAACTAGAAAAATAATAAATAATACAAAGTGTTACCACATAAGATAGTTATTTTTATCTATAAAACTAAAAAAAATTTAAATATATTTAAATGCTATGATAAGTGCATAATTTATGTAAATAGCTAAAGTTTTTAAAATAAAAATTAATATATAGTAATTATAACCCTATAATTTTTTTTAATTCAATGTATTTAATTAAATTTTATGATAAAATATTATTAAATAATTTAGGTATCAAAGTTCCAAAATTCAATAAAAATAAATATATTATTCCATTTAGATATAGACGTCAGATACATTATTTTTATTCAACTACAATGATCTAAAATATTTAATATTTAATCATTTTAATTTATATAGATTATTTTTACTATATTAATGTATTAATATGAGAATATTTTAAAACCAATTTTTGCTTCTTTTTTTACAGTTTTTACAAGAACCTAATAATAATATGTATAATTTATATTAAAATATTTAAAGCTGACTTTATCTTATATTACTCTATTCAAATCCGTCGTATACTATAAGTATGATTCAAATATGTGTACACTAGGTGTTGAGCACCGCGCAAGCGCCAGGTCGTTGATGTTGTTATTGCTCCTCAATTTTTGAAGGTAATGATGTGTTTGTGAAGGTTGTGTGTTTGCATATGTCATTGAGTTTCTGAGATTTGTATAGTAATACTGTTGATGTGGGGTGGTAAATGTGTTTGTTTTTCTTTTTGTTGTTGTTGATCTTTTTGTGTTGGAAAACAATAGTTTTTATGGCGGGGTATATTTAGTCTTGTATTTGTTTGTCTGAAATGTTCATCGTCCTACCTTGAAACATATTGTGTTTTTTGTTGCAATTATAATTGGTTGTATCGCGTCTGTAAATTGTTAAGTGGTTGTTAGACCTTAACGGGCCTATAAGCCCAATTTTGTGTGGATGTAAGTGAATAGTGGGTAGTGATCTTGGAGTGTGAGTATAGCTCGAGAGTGGTTTATGATTTTTCTTGATGTGCATGTATTTGATGAGACTTATTAGGTTTTTCATATTAGGCTACAAATTTTCGGAGAATGCTTATTTGGGCCATTTATAGAGTTTTCCATATTGACTACGGTTATTCTAAGAAAATGATTAAACTTGTTATTAATTAAATAACTCTTTCTCTGAAACCTCCAACTTATTTCTAAAGTTTCCTCAAACATGTTTTAAGTGCTTCCGGTGAATGGTGGTTTTATTTGTCGTTTAGTCACCGCTTTAGTTTTGTTTATTGGTTTTCGTTCTACAGTCGGATCATCCCCCGACTTTGTATGCTTATTGTTTGTAAATCCTTAATCTTCTTTTTCTTCGACTAATATTTCGACTTGTTCGGATATCTTATTTTATAAAATGTTTTCTTGTTTTTTGCTTGCTTAGTCTTGCTTTTCGATATGTTCTAGAACACACTTTATGCCGAAAATTGTTTGAAATCCTTGATTTTCAGTGGTTATGGTTGATCAACTTTTCATAGAGGAGTAATCCTTCCCTTTCATTATGTAAACAAACTAAAGAAAAAATTCTTCTTGACATGTTCATCAAGTGATTTCAGATCATTGCGAGCATGCACGAAGATTTGGAGTTGTTGGTCGTGTTATGACAGTGCTCTAAAGAGTGTTATGCCTCAACCTTCTGCGTTTTCTTTGCTTTCGGTGGATTTACATGAATCCAATCCTTGATTCCAGGGACCAGCAAAAGACGTTCCAAACAATTTTGATGAAGAAGCTTAGTGTCTTCGAATGAAAAGTGATATAAATAAGTTTCTGCAGTTAGAGCTAATGAAGAGTTTCAGGCGGCAAATTGGTGGTCGACGACTTCTCTTATGTGATGGAAATGTTGACTACAAGACAATGGTTGATCCAGAAGGAGTGGAATACACGTGTTACAATTGGTTTTATGCTTATTTTTTGTGTATTTAATAGTCAAAATCAAAATTTTAATGGACTTTGTGAATTCTCGAATTTGCTTGTATCTAAGCATGGGTGTTCGGTTTTTGGTTCATTCGGTTTTCGGTTCTTTCGGTTTTAGAGATATAAGAACCATTTGGTTATTTATGAAATTTGGTTTGGGTTCAGTACGACTATTTTGGTTTTCGATCCGGGTAACAATTATAAGAACCGGTTAATATCCAATAAACTTTCGGCTCTGGTTCGGTTTCGTTTTTGGTTAATTTTGAACATTCAGGGTAAAAAACAGTTTTTTTGGGGGGGGGGAGCGGGGGAGTTTGGATTAAAAATTTGGTAATTCAAATAAACTTTAATATTTTGGATATAACTATTTGCTTAATTCAGTTCTGTAGGGGAATTCATATAATTTTAAATACTTTGACTTTGTGAATTCTCGAATTTTCTTGTATCTAGGTCTAGGCGTTCGTTTTTGGTTTGGTTCCTTCGGTTTTTGGTTCTTTCGGTTTTTGGTTCTGTTGGTTCTAGAAATATAGGAACCATTCAGTTATTTATGAAATTCGGTTCGGGTTCAGTTCAAATATTTTGGTTTTTGATTCGATTCGAGTAACAATTATAAGAATCAACTAATATCCAATAAACTTTCGGTTTCGGTTCGGTTTTGTTTTTTTTGGTTAATTTGGAACATTTGGGGTAACAATACAGATTTTTGGACCGGGGGGGGGGGTGGGGGTTGGATTAAAAATTGGGTAATTCGAATAAACTTTAATATTTTGGATATAACTATTTGCTTAATTCGGTTCTTCAGAGAAATTCATATAATTTTAAATACTATGAATAAGAAAATTCGGATAATTCAGTTTATAAGTAATATTTTTAGAATGTTTGTTAATTTAAATAATAAATATAATTAATATTTTAAATATATAAATTGTATTTCAGATATTTAGATACTCATTTGTTTCTCGGTTTGGTTCCGGTTCAGTTTTCATTTTTCGGTTATAAAAATATATGATTCATCAATTATTTTGATCTTCGGTTCGATTTTGGGTTTGTTTTTTTGTTTGGTTTCAGTTTGGTTTTCAATTCTCTATTTTATGCCCATGCCTACTTGTATAAGTACTTCGTTTGTGGTTTAATTGATATAACGACCTTTTAAAGCTAAATTTTTAAAAAGATCATAAATGTTTTTGACTAAAACAATGCACAAAGAAGAAACTGACTAAATGATATTTTATTAAAAAATAAATGTCAATTATATTTAACTTTATAGATACAAATATTTAAATAAATAATAAAAATAACTTTGTTCAATATTTGGAACATTTGCAATTTTTTTCAAATTTTCTTCAATTTGTTTTCCAAAAGTTTTGTTTTGAAATCCAAAATCATTTAAAAACAATATTTTAAACTTCTATTTTAAATTTTACTTAAATTTTAAAGCGTAATACTCTACCTAAAAATGTTTTTGTTACCAAAATATCTTTTACAGGTAAAAATAACTAAAATAAATTTTACTAAAACGTGTAAATATACTTTTATATCAATTAACTAATCTAAACTTAATATTTAGAGTTATGAGTGAATTTTGGAGATGAAACTTAAATTAAAAATAAAATAAATATTATTTAAAAAAAATATTTTGATTATTTTTCTTTAAAATATATTTTTGTGATAAAATTTTTGAAAATATCTATTTACAAGATTTGTCCAATTTTGAATCCTAAATCCACTTCAAAAAATGTAGATTAATTAATCATAGTAATATAAATATCTTTTATTGTTTTATCAAAAATGTTTCGATTATTTTGATCTTTATAAACTATTTTTTTGTGATAAAAAAATTTAATGCTGTCCTTTACATTTCTCTATTTTTTTAAGATGTATATGTTTGGATTATCCAAAATACTACAATTGTATCAGTTTAATTCTGATTTGGTTTTGAGTAGAGATGGATTAGAGCACCAATACATAAATTTGGAAGAAGACAGTTAAAAAAGTGGCGTTAATCATACAATTTGTTTGGGCAAAACCAAAAGCACTGGAAACGAAACAAAATACACCTCAAAGATCAAACTCAAGCTCCTCCTCAGAGACCTCTCTAGATCCTCTTCCTCGATCCGTACACCTACATTTTCTGATGATTGGTTTCAAGAATCTGTAGTACGTCTTCCCGTTTTGATTTGGATCTACTAATCATGATCTGGAAACGAGATGCAGCCTAGTCTCTTCCCATTCGGCACAGTTTTCTCTTCAATGGCGGCGATCTAACCGACCTTGGTGGCTTCGACGAGGCCAAAGGAGGCATGGATTTCTCCAAAGTCAGCGAAAAGTTCCTGAGCTCTGTCAAGTCCGCTAAATCCCTCGGTCTCTTACCTTCTTCTTCCTTCTCTGATCGCCCTGAGGTAGCTTCACTCTTGGTTTCAATTGTAATTTGTTTGAAAAAATTGAAGAGTTTTTTTTTTGTGTGTGTGTAGATTCCGGCACGTGCTACGGCTGCAGCTGCTGTGGCACGTGCTTTGGCTGGACTTCATCCTGATCAGAGATTGAGTATCTCTTCTACTGCTACTGAGCTTAGTTTAATATATGGTAACAGACCTCTTCCTCAAGAAGTTGAAGAGCTTGAACAAGGCTTCTATCAAGAGGTGTGTGTGGCCTTCCATCACTTTGTTTTTTGTTTTTTTTTTTTGGTTGTTGGAAGATAATAATTTCATCATTATCATATCTTTGTGTTCTTATGTAGGATTTTGATCCAGTAAGGCATATTTTGGAGAATGTACCGGATGATCAAAGTGAACTTGCTTATTTTGATAAGCAGGTACCAACTCCTTCCTCAAGTGACTGGTGTTTTTGTGTTTCTGTTTGCTCATGTACTAATATTGTCTGGTGGAATGTGATGCGTCTATCTTGAAATAATAAGAACGGGGACGAATGTTTATGTTTGATAAGTTTCAAAAGGTTTGTCTATTGTATAGGCCACATTGAGGTTGGTGCAGCTGGATAGAGTTGCAGAAGATCTATCTCATCATGTTATGGAGCATCATGAAGTAATGGGTGAGTACCTAAATTTGTAAAGAATCTTTTTTTTTTTTAAATTCTCTTAAGGGAAATTGATGCAACTAGGAAGACCATATGTGTTCCGTTTTGTGAATACTAATATTCACTTTTGGTTAGTGAAGGGGATGGATTTGGTTAGAGAATTGGAAAAAGATTTGAAGATTGCTAATGTCATCTGCAAGGTGAGGAACTATTCTAAATGTACAAAAGCCAAGCAATGGTTTCAATTTTCTGTTTTTGCTTGTGGTTGGTTTCGCCTTGGTTTTGACCGTTTTTGTCTGTTATTGCCAGAATGGAAGACGAAATTTGACTTCTTCCATGAATGAGGCTTCAAGAGATCTTATCGTTCACACTCATTCCAAAAAGAAACAAGCTCTTCTGGTAGGCTCCCCTATTTATTTCAGACATCTAGCCTCCACTGATCTGTTTCTTGAAATTTTGTCCATGCTTTATAGTTTCCTGCTTAAACTCCGCTAGTATGCTCAGAAGCTTATGTACAAATTTATTCTGTAATATCTCCTATGAGCAAGTGGCTAATACTGTTAGGACAAGGATCCAAGCGTCTGACTATCTTATAAATATTGTGAAGACTTTTAACTAGAACTGCATAAATGTTTAATTTACTCTACTTGCAGGACATGCTTCCTAGATTAACCGATCTTCGCCATGCAAGAGTAATGCAGTCAAGTCTTGAAGACCTTGTTGACGAAGGAAACTATTGCAAGGTATATTATTTGTTTTTTCGTATACGAACTACGGTGATATTATGCTACGTAACTAACAAAAGACCAGGAAATGTATTCCGTATTATGTAGGCATTTCAAGTTCTATCTGAGTACTTGCAGCTTATTGACAGTCTATCTGAGTTTTCAGCAATCCAAGAGATGACCCGTGGTGTTGAGGTAGTTAGGACTTATTCATGACCAGCTGTTGTCCTCATATTTTTAATTATCAGTCGTTTAAGCTTCTCATACTCCTTTCAAGGTTTGGTTAGGAAGAACTCTTCATAAGCTGGATTCACTTTTGTTGGGCGTTTGCCAAGAGTTCAAGGAAGATAGTTATGTAATGGTCAGTAGTCCAAGTCGTTCTCTTGTTAAGCGCTCTCCCTCAAGATTTAATTTGTTGACCTTAAATTTAGTCGGAGAACTTGAAATATGCTTCAGTGGCAATCGTTAACTTGTTTATGGTGCTCATACTTTTAGGTTCTTGATGCTTATGCACTGATCGGTGATGTCTCTGGTCTCGCCGAGAAGATACAGAGCTTCTTTATGCAAGAAGTTATCTCAGAAACGCACTCCGTGCTAAAGACCATTGTTGGGGAGGTATGTGAGCTAGATATTCAATTGTAGCTTTCCTATAGACTTGATGTTTAGGTAGTGGATATAGCCGTGCATGCTTGGATGGTTGGATGTATTGAGCTTGGTGCCTGTTGCAATTAATTATTATTATTATTATTTTCTAGTGTAAGGCGCAAGCGTTTTCCCTTGTTGCTTAGATGCCACTGTTGATCCTACTGTCCTAGCCGATACATGAAAGCGGACAATTGAATATAGTAATATATGTTAAGTATATAGATTTTTGAATGCTTAGCAAGTGTGGTTTTCTGAAAAGATGTAAATGATTTTTTTGTAGGATAGCAGTGCTGCCACCCAATTCAGTAGGTATGTTCTATGTTCCTGCGTTATCTGGTACCTATTAGGCTACTATAGTACCTAACAATCACTTCTAATATTCTTGCTGATTTATTTACATTGATTTCAGACTTACATACAGCGATCTATGTCTTCAGACACCAGAATCCGAGTTTAGGCAATGTCTATTGAGAACACTAGCTGTATTATTTCAGTTAATATATTCGTACCATGAGATAATGAGTTTCGCTCCAGAAAAGAAGGTCGGTTCCATGCCCTACTTTATTTAGTAATTTACATTCCCTAGTTCTTGAAACAGTTCCCTGTCCTAATTTCAGTGCTACAGCGTTCGTTGTCAGATTTCATAGTCTTGAACTCCTTTGCGGCTCTGTCTAGACCTTTTTACCTCTTCTGTGAGCAAATATACCTAAACTCACTGTAATTAGGGGAATCTTAGCATACCCCTAAAGCGTTTCTCTGTGTGTTTATTTAGTTTGGTGGTCTGTAGAACTCTACCTGCTTTAGTGATATGTGTTTTATCTCGGAAGTTATATTAATTGTTTTCAAGTCTTGGGTATTAATTGATTTTCTAGTGAACATACAACAATGTGGGTTATTTTACCTCTATTTAAGCACTCCATGTCAAGGAAGTGGTTGTTCAGGAATTTGATAAGTTCCTCGATTTTAGTAAGATATACTCTTACTTTATTCCCTTTTGTCTCGAAAGATAATGGGTCACAGTATCCTCTCTTTGATGGCTTATGTTCTCGGTATCTTAATCATTGCCAACTTCCTTTAGGTTCATTTCTGTATTTTTTTCAGCGTCAGTCTCATTTAGTTATCTCTAATGGTTTCTAAGGTCAAAGCTTCGGAACTGGAACAGGTAGAAAGCTATATCTCCACAAGCTCTGCAACAACTCAAAAGACTGATTCAGTGTCAGACACTTCTTGCAACCCACAGGAAGGTGGTCTCTCGTCAACCATGATTTCAGCAAGCGTACCTCCTTGTACCATTTCTGCTGAAGAGTCTGGTGGAAGAGAAACCTCTGGTTCCGTAAAGCAAGCGTCGAATAGTACAATAGACGACTCTAGGGATTTTGGAGAAACAGTATCTAGTGGCGAGTCGCCATGGTACTATCTACGAAAAGAGAGTGCTGCTTTTGTTTCAGAAACTCTGCAAAGAGGACGCAGAAATCTTTGGCAACTTACAACAAGCCGTGTGTCAGTTTTGCTCTCATCCCCAGCTGTTTCTTCAACAAGTATACATCAGTTCCTAAAAAATTATGAAGACCTGAGCGTCTTTATCCTTGCTGGGGAAGCGTTCTGTGGATTTGAAGTTGTTGATTTTAGGAAGAAGCTAAAGGGTGTATGCGAAAATTATTTCACTGCATTTCATAGGCAAAGCATGCATGTAAGTTCAGTTTCAAAATGTCAATTGGACTGACATTGCCAGTACCACATACCTAGTTATTTTCATGCATCACCTCTCCTATATTATATCGTCAAGGTAAAATTTTGTTTGGTTTTATCCTCTAACAGGCGCTCAAAATGGTCCTGGAGAAGGAGACGTGGACTAAACTGTCACCTGGTACTGTGCAAGCTATTAATTTTGCTGGTCTTGTGGGGGATGGGGCTCCCCTAATTATGTCTTCCCGAAGTGCCTCTGGTTCTTCCAGATTCCCTCACTCGAACAAGTCAAATGACTCGATTGATCCTAGTGGGAACATGAGTGGATTCTCATATTGGTTGAAAAGTGGAAACCCTTTCTCAGCAAAGTTAACTTACTATAGAGAAGATCAAGACTACTCCTCTGTCAATGGAGCTGCCTCTGAAGATTTTGGAGGGAATGATGGTATTCACGAAGACGTTGTAGATCCCAAGAAAAGAGACGCTAAACGCATTAACGGAGGTAGTCCTGTTTCAGGAGATGAAAACGAAGACCTTCATGCTGACTATATCGACGAGGATAGTCAGCTTCCAAGACGAAGTTTTA
>CAJHQP010006277.1:0-39412 GCA_905132765.1 Moricandia arvensis | reverse complement strand
TACAAAAACGCTACTAAAACGATATGATAGCGTTTTCTCGGTGCTGCCAATATCGATATTTCTTGTAGTGGATTTTGTGTTACTAAAAGATTCATAATTAATGTTATTTTATTTTATTAGTTACCAATCAACGTATAATATTTTAAAAAATTATGGAACCTTAAGAAGTAAAAATATATCTAAATCTCTTAGAAATAAAATTTATATGATCATTTATATATTTTTGTTTGAAATATTATTAATATTTTTTTTACTCTTTGTTTCTTACTTTTTCACATTCCTTGGTGTTTACTTGGTTTAACCGGTTAAGTTTGGCTAGACAAAGTTGGTTAAGCGGCAAACTAAATTAATTATTTAGGGTTTTGTTTATTCGTCACTAATAGGCTGTGGTATAAGTTAAAACAAATAGGCGATATATACACACATACCTGAGCAGATATTAAGATCAAAATTTAGGGTTTTCCTCTACTTAATTTTTTTTTTGTTAACCTAAAGGAACCAAGAAAATGAGTATGACTAGTGACTTACCTGACCAGATGCTCCTTCAGATACTTTCATGGCTTCCAACAAGAGAAGTGGTGGCGGCGACAATGCTTTTGTCCTGACGATGGAAGTTTCTTTGGAAGCAAGTGCCAAAACTTGATTATGATTTTAGCTAAAACAATGTCAAAGACTTCTCAGACTTTGTCAAACAGATTTTTGCAGTCACATGAGGGTCAGGTTTTTAGAAGTTTCAAGTCATCGGTCAGTCCATATTGCGACACGAGAAGTGTTGGAACCTGGATTGATTTCGCAGTTTCCCGGATGGTGCGGGACATTGATATCGACCTTACCGCCGCCCGGAACCCGATGATCACGACTCTTCCAAAGAGTTTGTACACTTGTGGGACACTAACTTGTTTGAAGCTAAACTGCTAAAGGCCCTTGTACTCGACGACATACCTGAAGAATATCCAATTTGTTTTGAATAGCTCTGTTACTTGTACCTCTCCGTCTCAAGTCGAGTGTCGGCCGACAAGATTATTGATAAATTTACCGCTGGTGCTCCTCTTCTAAAAAAGTCAGTGGTACACGGTGACAATGTCTATGATAATCAGTTTCTTGATTATATGGCAAGTAAAAACACATTGAAGAGCTTTAAATTGTGCTCATCAGAGGTAAAAATAACAAGCAATCTTTTTTAACTAAGTATTTGGGTGGAATATATGGATACTCACAGTAACTCAAATGTAGTGGGAGCCCGTCACCATTGGCCCTTACTTTGGTGAGCTTGGTCATTTTTGTATGTGCACATGTTCCCCCTTGTGGTGGGATTCGCTTATCATTTTTCTTCATTACTCGCCCAAACTACGCTATCTCCAGCTAACCATGGTGCGGATTTTTGAAATTTCTGATAGATAAAAAGAAATACCCTAAGATAACCCTAAAAAAGTTTTTGTCACAAAAATAACCCCCAAGAACAAAAATGACAAATCTAGCCTTTTTTTTATTTTCAAAAAATTATTTTTTATTTTCAATTTTAAACCTCAACCCCAAAACCCCACCCCATAACTCTAAACCCTAAGTCTAGATTAGTTAACCCAAGGGGTATAAATGTATATTAGTCATTTTATTAACCCTTGGGTTAACTAATCTAGACTTAGAGTTTAGAGTTATGGGGTGGGGTTTTGGGGTTGAGGGTTAAAATTGAAAAAAAAAAATTTAATTTTTTGAAAATAAAAAAGGCTAGATTTGTCATTTTTGTTCTTGAGGGTTATTTTTGTGACAAAAACTTCAAAAAGTGTTATTTGAGAGATTTGCCCTAGATAAAATTAGAGCATTATGATATGATGTTAACATATTCGTAACTTTGGTCTTCGCAGTCTTGCAACTTGCGACCTTATTTTCTTTGGGCTGAGGCAGTTACTACTAGTCTTCCCGAATGCTTGTCATCCACGCTTCAAACCTTGGACTGGAGAGATTATACAGATACTCATTTCGACAAAGATGTGGTCTCGTTTTGTAACGCCCCGACCTCCCCTACCGGTGAGCCATCCATCCCTCTATCGGGTTCGTGGGCCCCACCCCTGTCCGACGGTCGGTGCGTTAATTTTTCCAAGGTTCGAAATCATTGTTTACTGTCCCTGCAATCACCACCCGACCTTTTCCCGTGCTTTGGCCTCACTTACACGGTATCGCGAACCACTTCCCGATAGGTCACCCATCCTTTCACGACTCCAGCCCAAGCACGCTTAACCCTGGAGTTCTAAACGGATGTGTGACGGAAAAGGTAAGTCAACTTTGGTGACATAGGTAGCCAAATCAATTCTCTTAAGTCTTTCCAAATATCACAACTCGGGATGTTACAATTCACCCCCTCTCAAAAAACGCAACGCCTTCGTTGCGCCTCACGACAGGTCTTAAGACGCCTCTCAGGTCAGAACTGAGATGGCTAACCAGCTCTGATACCACTTGTAACGCCCCGACCGCCCCTACTGGTGAGCCACCCATCCCTCTATCGGGCTCGTGGGCCCCACCCCTGTCTGACGGTCGGTGCGTTAATTTTTCCAAGGCTCGAAATCATTGTTTACTGTCCCTGCAATCACCACCCGACCTTTTCCCGTGCTTTGGCATCACTTACACGGTATCACGAATCACTTCCCGATAGGTCACCCATCATTTCACTACTCCAGCCCAAGCACGCTTAACCCTGGAGTTCTAAACGGATGTGTGACGGAAAAGGTAAGTCAACTTTGGTGACATAGGTAGCCAAATCAATTCTCTTAAGTCTTTCCAAATATCACAACTCGGGATGTTACACTTTTCTCCTCAGGAACACTACGTGTTTAACAATGGTCAAGAGCGTCCCCGTATCCACCGCTGGTCATATTGAGAAGCTTCGAATCCGCAACTACCTCTCAAACTTGTCTAGAGGTTCAACTACGTGTCGGCTTATCTTCCCCTAATGATAGTATCAAGCTCTTAAAATTTGTTATGTTTTCATCTGCTATATTTTTTGTTTGCTTTAATTTTTTATTGGTTTGTCCCTTCGAAAATAAAATGTAACAGTAACGATTTTTTCTTTCACTTAGTCATTTGAATTACAAACCATTTTTTTCTTGTCAAATAACCTATTTATTGAAGAGAAATATACAAGATGATTGGTTTGTTCAATTCAACGATCATGTCCCTATATGCAGTCTAACGGTGCTTGTTGATGCAGAACAATGGAGGAATGAATTTTCTCAAAAAAAAAAAAAAGAAACAATGGAGGAATGAAACTCCAACATATCAGACCCAGGAAATTCCATGAAAGAAAAGCCTTCCGTCACCCAACAAGCTTTCCAAATAAAAAATTAGAAGTCCAATTCTTGAACCAAAATGTTCTTGCTAGGTTGCATGCACGGGTACGCCCACTTGGTGACGGGGGTAACGTCTCGGAGACGTTTCTAGGAAAATTCCATGTATCCCTTTGTTTTTTTTGTATTACAAAGTGTAAAGGTAAACCATAATTTGTTTATTCTATTAGTTCTGAAAGATTAAATGATGCAATAAGAAAAAGTATTGGGCAAATGATATATTTCCACACCAGAAATATCGTATATTAACAGTCCCAGAAAAACTTTCATATTCATCATAATTTCACACATTTTAATTATATGAATCTATTTATTCCTATTTTCAAAGATCAAAACCCAAAGTCACCCAGACGAAGATTTAGCTTGGTTTAGAATCTAAACTGATAACAAACCAATTAAACTGATATCAAACCAGATAGTATCAAACTGAAAATAAAACCCGTCCCGACCTGATATCCAAATAGTACTTGACTTTACTCTTTAGTAGGATGATGGGTCATGTTCTATTTGGATATCAGGTCAAATCGAGTTGTAATTTCAGTTTGATGCCAACTGGTTTGATATCAGTTTTATTTGGTTTGATATCGGTTAAGATTCTAAACTATTAATGCCAAGCTAAATGTTCGTCTGTGTAGCTTCGGGTTTTGATCTTTGAAAACAGGGGTAAATAAGTTCATATACTTAAAATGTGTGCAATTAGGACGAACATAAAAATTTGTGTGGAATTGTTATTATACGATAATTCTGGTGTGAAAATAACTCGTTTACCTAAAAAATATTTATTAATAGCTTATTAGTCTCTTCCTCATCCACCTTAATCTTTTTCCCTCCTATTTTCTTTCTTTCTCTTTGACTCTCAAGTTATAACTTCTCTCTAAGACAAAGTAACTTCAAGTATCAGTGAATCTGTGTCAAAGTTGTCTAGCCTAATCAGCAAGGAACAACAAGTAAGCACGTTCCTTCTTCAGTTCTTGTCTCTTTCTGATTTTTATGATGTTTTAGTTTATACATTGAATTATATTTCATATACAACATATCTTAGTTTTTTTGTGTGTTTTTAATACTCCATCCGTTTCTGAATAAGTGTCACTTTGACACTTTCCACGGAGATTAAGAAAATGAAAAATATACTAATATACCCTCATTTAATGTTTAATTATTTGAATAAAAATAATTTTAAAAAACATCTATTGGTCATTTAAAAGGGTAAGAAAGAGATTATATGTGAAAAGTTGCATTGGAAATGCAAAGTGACACTTTTTTGAAACAAAAAGAAAAAGCTAAAATGACACTTATTTAGAAACAGAGGGAGTATTATATAAGAAGATGTGATTTCATATACAAATTTCTGTTTTATGTAATTTCATATATATTAATAAGATGAATTCTCGATCTGAAAGTGTCAACATTGGTGGTAGTTCTGGTAATGGATCTACCAATTCATCAAATGAAAAAGAAGAACATCCACTACGGATACTGTAACTAAATTGGAGAAGCTAGGAACAACATGAGGAACTTGAAAATTTAAATGCATTTTTTTGTAATATGATATTCGACAGGTATTATATTCTAGAGTCAAAGCACATTTACTTGGAGTAAGGATATGGAATTTATCTTTGTAGAAAAGCAACAATGGCTGACAAGACTGAAATGCAGAAGTTGGAAAATGATAGCTGAATAAATCTGAGTCAAGGGACCTAGAGAAGTTCCATTGGCATGTGAATCTCTTTATAAGAAAAGGAAGACTTGCTTTTCACCAATTATTGCATCATTTGGTATTCAAGCTAGAGATCAATTGGATCAAGAAATTGTAAGGATGTTTTAATTGGAGGTGTGCCATTCAATCTTGCAAGATATCTTATCTATCATCAGTTTTAGTTTGTTGCTGTCAACAAACTTGATGGCTATGTACCTCCAAGTTATAATAAAATTCGGACGACTTTATCGCAGCAAGAAGAAAACAATGTTGAGAAGTTGTTACTGTCACTGAAATCGACACATAAGGAAAAGAGGTGACGATTGTAAGTGATCATGTAAGGAAATCTTAGATTAATTTCATAGCAACTTTTGGAAGTGGTTGTTTCGGTGAAGTGAAAGACAAATTCTTCATTGATAAATTGTTGGGAGAAGTTATTCATCAAGTGGGTGGTCAAAACGTTGTAAAATTAATAAATGATAATGCACCAAACTGTAAGGCGGCTGAAAACTTTATGCAATGTAGGTTTCCTCACATCTATTGGACACCATGTGTTGTCCATACTCTCAATCTAGCTTTGAAAAATATTTGTGCTGAAAAGAATGTGGAATGGAATCAAGAAACATATATGGAGTGTAATTACATTTCTGAAATTTATGGAGATGTTCTGCAATAAAATACTTCATCTTGAAGTGAACCATAACATGAGACTAGCCATTTTTGGTACGTTCTGTCCGCTGAGATTACTTTCGGTTGCTGATACAGGTTTTGCATCAATCATTGTGATGCTTAAGAGACTGAAGCTTATCAGAAAGGGTCTTCAAGCCATGGTTATAAGTGAAGAAATAGTCTACTTATAGAGATGATGACACTGGAAAAGCAACTTTTGTTAAAGATAAGATTGTCGATGGTGATTGGTGGGAAAATGTGTCTTATATTACTGATTTCAAAAGATCTATTATGAGATGATCAGATTCTGTGACACCGAGTAGCCATGTCTTCACTTGGTATATGAGATATGATCGAGAAAGTGAAGGCTGAGATTTAAAAGAGAGAAAAGAGTCTAATGTCTGAATTCAGTCCCTTATGTGATGTTGTCTATGAAATTTTGGTGGTTCGCTGGACAAAAAATAACACTCTTTTACATTGTCTAGCTCATTCTTTAAATCCAAGGTATGATTATAAGCTATATGATTTATTATTTCATTTTCCTCACATATATGGATATTTATATAGATGTTTTGTATTTTGTAGAATTTATAGTGATGATTGGCAAAATGAAGATTTGGCAAGAGATGGTCCACATAGGGTCCATAAATCTCACGTGAAAGAAAATAAAGTGTTTTCGAAAATTGTTTCCAAGCGATGATGATCACATGAAATTTATGGAGGAGTATGCATTATTCTCCATGAAGAGTGGTCCTTTTGAAGATTTAACATGCATTTTAGTGATGTCTACTATGGAACCTACAAGTTGGTGGACTAACTTTGGTGCTCAAACTCCTCTACTCCAAACTTTGTCTTTTAAATTACTTGGACAGCTTAGTTCATCTTCATTTGATGAACATAACTGGAGTACTGACTCATTCATTCATTCTCTAAGAAGGAACATGTTAAATTATAGTCGTGCTCAAGACTTGGTTTTCATCCAAAACAACCTACGACTTCTATCAAAGAATTCTGACCAATACGAAGCTGAAAAAACCAAGATGTGGGATGTTAGTGGAGATAGATTTGATCCGATGGAAGATGTTGGATTATTGGAATTTGCTGACCTCTCACTTGATGAATTTTTTTAGAAAATGAGCTACTAAAATATTAGTTTATTCTGTTTCTTTCTAATATTTTGAACATGTGTGTTTTAATGTTAAAAATTATGTTTCAGATTTAAATATTTCATATTATTGGTATTTTAATATTTTGAGTTATGGAATATTTTGACTTATGGATATTTTCTTATATTGTGGGTGCGTTTCTATGTCACACCCGTATTAAAAAAATTGAAGTTTTCCGTTTTTCGTCCCCGTTTTCTGTCCCCGTTTCCTGTACCAGTTCCTGTCCCAGGGCCTCATAGATACCAGGTTTGAATTATGAGTAAGAAATACGATGAAAATAACCAGTAAGAAATATGAAACATGGCCACAACCTATAAAGAAAGTATCAAGCAATAAAACTTAGTTCACAAGGAAACTCAGAAGGGTTTCACAAGGTTAATATTGGGAATACACCCATACAAGTAAAATGAAAAGCAAACTACAAAAAAAAAACTTCACCATCTTGAGTAATGTTCATGTTTCCACACATGATTTTGTATCATAGAAGCAACGGTGAACACACAAAATTTAGCTCTTGCCTTATCAGAATCCGTCAAAATCCAACACTTTCTTTGAAACGAGATGAAAAATTGATGTTGATGAAATGCTTGTCATAAACCATAATATAGACATAAGCTCCGTCTATCAGCTCAGTTCCGATCTCACAATATTACAAGAAAACAAACAAATTTCTATGGAGGATTTCGTCGGCTATTCGTTGGAAAAACTATTTATGATGAATTCTCGGAGAAATACTTCTTCGGTTCTACCTCGTTGGAAAAAATCCGTCGGTAATTTCTTATCATAGTTGACGAATTACCGACGATTCCGGCAGGCGTAGTCCCTACAAAATACCGATCCAAACAAGCCATCGGAAAACACCTTTAGTTATTCGTCGTCATAAATTTCTTAAGAAAATATTCATAGGAAAAGTATTCCAACAATGACATGATTCGTCGGAAAAATTTCCTGGTCTTCAAGAATTTATCCCAACGATATTATTGACAAACAACTTTGAACAGTATTTTCTTTTTCGACGACACAACTTTCATTGCCATAAAAGTCTAAATGAATAAGTTCGTCGCGAATTACCAACTGATAATATTAATTTGGAAAATAAAAAAACTAAAGTTCTGAACAATTTATTTAAAAGGTAATACTTTTTTTAAATCTACGTTTGTAAGAATAATTTAAATATGAAATAAAACATAAAAGTTTAATAATTTAAAGAAAATATTAAAAAATTGAAATCTGTAAAAAAACTAAAAATCATGGGGAAACAATTGCTTCATCTTCTCCACCAGTAACTAGTTCATTCTCTAAGTTTCCGCCACTTGAGCATGATTTGCTGCCATTTGAGTTTGTTTTTTTGCCATTTGAGCAAGGCTAGCAACATTTTGGGTCTCCAAAACTGCAAGCCGCTCATCCATGTTACTCAATTGCTCCGACATCTCAAAATCAGTATACGAAACTTGTGAAGAAAAAGTAGAGCAAAAGGGACTAGATAACCCGACTAAATGACTTTTCTTCTTTGGAATCACTAGAAAAAGGGAAAGAAAGTTAATAAAAAACGCTAATAAAATTACAAAATTAAAATTTGAAACTTACCTCCCAAGCACCAGGTTGTTCATTTTCTCTCAGGTTAAGTTGTTGGAAGCCGAAGAACCATCTTCAGACAAAAAGCTAGGAAGCAAGGACCTTTTCCGCCTGGGTTCCCACCAAGTGGCTGACCACCAAATAACGGGATCCTGAATTTACCCATCTTCTTCTTGTTGGTGTATGTTTTCTTTATTAAAGCGAAATCATCGTTGTGATTACCATTGTTTGTTGTGATCTTAAAAATATTTATAAAATAAAATAAAAAATTAAGCTGAAAATATTTAATTTACTTACAAGTTGATCTTTAAGGGAATACATACTGGTACTACCCATATTATGTACGTAAGCACCTTTTCCGCCACGTTCTGTATGACAGTTCCCAAAGTTGTGTATGACTTATCTTGAGTCTCCGGTTTATCTTAATGCACCTACAACTCATCCCAGACAGTGTCGTTAATCGTATTTTATGATGAATATATTTATATGGCAGGAGCCCTCTGAAGAAGGTTTTAAAGTTGGATCTGTAGCCGCTAGCTGAGAAGAAAGCCAAGGGTAAAAAGCCCACTGGTCTCGGTGCTCCACCACCTGCACCTGTATCTCGTTTTCCTGCATATGAAACGAAAGACTTGTATCGTCTACTGCAGAGTTTGCTACCTTTGGCAAACTTTTCAAGGTTTGTATACAAATTTTCTGCACATCACTTCTCTTTTCAGTTTACTCTTAATTCACCCATGTTTATTGGTTACCAAAATGCTATTCTTAGTGTTCTTCACTTGTGGAGCTAACTGAAGCAGAGACAGAATACTCGGTCATCGTTGTAAAGCATATCTTCGACAAGGGTCACGTTGTCTTTATGTATAACTGCAAACCCACTATACCAGAAAGACGTTTTTCCTTGACCATTCGTTTCCTACTTTATTTTTCAGGTCAATGTCATTGTAGATGCTTTAGAAGCAGAGGAGTTCAGAGAACTATCTACGAAGCTAGAACGTTTCTCCTGATTTGTACATAGGGAATGTGATGTTGACATAAAATGATAAATAACAGAGAAGAGAGTTTAAAATAGTTCAAGAGAATTCAAGAGAGTTCAAGAGAATTCAGAAGAGTTCAAGAGAGTTCAGAAGAGTTCAAGAGGATTATATTGTTAAAGTAAATAGTAATTCGGTGAACAGTAACTCGATGAACAGTAACTTCTTGAATTGTCACTCGATGAACAGTAATTCAATTAACAATAACCACGATATTTACTTATATTTTAGCTTCTTTAATAGGGAAAATTACCAAAAATGACTCACAAATTGATTTCAAATACAAAAATGTATCCCAAATTCAATCAAACGTAAAAGTAACCCATAAGACTAGTGAAACACTACAAGAAAACTCGGCTTTTGCTAGGAAATTTTATTAGGAAAATCTTTCCTCGTAAATGTACTACGAATTTACTTCGAATTTACGAGGAAAAATATTTTCCTCGTAAACCTACGAGAAACACTTTTCCTCGTAAAGCCGTAGTAAAATTACGAGGAAATTACGTGGAAACAAACATTTCCTCGTATGTCGTAGTAAAAGATTTTCCTCGTAAATTCCTAGTAAACAGTTACTACGAAATTAAGAGGAAAATTTCTTTTACTTCAAATTAGCGAGGAAGTGGCTAGAAAATACCAATTTTTAATCTAAAACGTGTTTTGTACCTACTTTTCCTCCCAATTTCCTAGTAAATATTCAGATTCGAAAATTTCTATAAATACCACCATTTGTGATTCATTTCAAACACACCAAAAAAAATCAGCTATAAGCTTGATCAAAGAAAAAAAAATGTCCGGTCCGGGAAATATTTTCGAGTTGCGGAAGTGGATGTATTCACACAGAGATAATAACGGGAGAGTGACGAAAGAATTTCTCGAAGGATTGGAGACGTTTATGCATCAAGCAGATTCTACACCACTCACGCAGGAATGTGGTAAGATGTTTTGTCCTTGTCGGAAATGCTGCAATACAAAATTAAGCCCTCGTGAAAATGTTTGGAAGCGTTTAATAAATAGAGGTTTCATGCCATATTATTATATTTTAAAATTTAATTCAGTTTATATCATGATTTCAAATGATTTTTAAAATATTTTTTTTTCAGGTCGATGTTTATGAGGCGGGGAAACCCGATTGCCTCACATCGAGGGTGTGGGATGGCCTCATCAGTTATTGGGGGTTGCCGGACTCGATCAGAACATCCCGCACAAACTCCGAGAACCGCATGACAAAAGACGAGCATGGCAATACCAAGATGCTTCACACCGGGGGTCGAAAACCTCACGCGGAAATCCGTCTAGACATGGTAATTAAATTAATAATTTAATAACTAATTAATATTTTTTAATATATTTATATTTTTCTAATTAATAATTAATTTTTAAATTATTTTTTGTAGGCTAAAGAGACAGGAGCTCTTCCATCTCTGAAAGAGCTTTACGAGAGGACCCACCGGAACAAGGCTGGGTATTTTGTAGATCCTAGATCCGAGCGGATCTACAACGAGGTTGCTGCTCGGGTTGACCACCGCCAGACCCAGCTGACTCAGCAGTCTGGGACACCCGTCATATTATCCACTCCTGAAGTGGATAAGATTTACGAGGAGGTAAATAATTAATTTGTTTTTCTATTAATTTTTATTATTTATTTAATTTATTTTTTAATGTTATTAATCAATCTTTTTATTTAAAGATCGCCCCTAGGAAAAAGGGACGTATCGTCGGGATTGGTTCCGTTAACGATGTCCGTGCAGCGACATCGTCTTATGCTCAGGAACAGAACGATGTCACTGTTCAACTGCGCTCTTATGAGAGTTCTCTCTCCTAAATCGTAGATGCTTTGGCGGTGGGGAGCCCGGAAGTGGCAGAGATGTTGCGTGTCAGACGGGAATCTGGAGCGCTTCCAACCCAACATCATCCACCGCCACAGTCTAAACCGTCGACGAGCAACATAGACGAGGGGGAGTTTTGGGATGACGACTTCGTTCGTCAATTTCACGAGCAACTTCCGTAGTTTTTTTTTTAAATTGTATATTATGAATTTAAAACTTAAATATTTAGTTATATATATAATCTTTTGTTTTTAGTTTATAATTTAGATTTTTTAATTTTCAAAAAAATATATTATTTATATTTATTTTAACTATTATTTTTTAGAGAAAAAACATTTCGAGGTAAATTCCTAGTAAAGACTTCGAAGTAAGGTACTCGTAAAATGGTCGAAGTAAAACTCTCGTAAACGTTCGAAGTATGTTCCTCGTAAACTTTCGAAGTAGGTTCCTCGTAAATTTTCGTAGTATATTCCTAGTACTACGACGCCTTTACGAGGAAAAGTTGTACTACGATCTTACGAGGACACTTACGAGGTCTTTACGAGGAAACTTTATCCACGACCTTACGAGGAAAATGTTTCCTCGTAAATTTACTAGGAATTTACGAAGAAATAAGCTTTACGATGAACGTGTCACTACGAAACGCGTTTCCTCGTAAATTCCTAGTAAATTGTCCTTTACTAGGAAATTACGAGGCATTACCATCCTAGTAAACCTCGTGTTTTCTTGTAGTGAAAATACAACAAACAAACCCCTTATGACCAAACAAAAAAATGTATTGAGATTTACTATTATAGCCCCACACGTGAGAAGACTTCCCTAAAAGTCTTCCCTAGAAGACTTCCCTAAAAGTCTTCTCTAGAAGATTTCCCTAGAAGTCTTCAGTAGAAGATTTCTCAAACAATAAATCATAAAAATAATTTAATTTGTTATTAAATTATTTTTATGGGGGAAAATAGAAATCATGTAACCACAAACATTTGTAAATGATGTAAATTTATATCAACTAAAATTGAATTGTTTTCAACCAAGATGATTTAATGTAGAATAAGTCATGATAGTCATTGTTTTAGGTTTTAGTAACATATGTTATAGTATTGTACGTAGTTTTAGGGTTATATTTTGAAATCTTATCTTTCTAACTTTTTTTTTTAATTTGACGAATATATGTTAGTGATTATCTAATAAGATTATTTTAAACATTTTCTAAGTTTGTTTTATGCTTAAAGAATTGTGTTTTGCTTAGCTAATAGATTTTAGGGTTTTAGAAGATTTCAAGAAGACTTTCCGGGAAGTCTTCTAACATATAATGCAGTAGAAGACTTCATGGTAGATTTCACAGAAAACTCTACAATTTTCCCGCCTAATTTCAGTGAAATTCAAATTTCCCGCCTAATGCAAAGTCTTCCAAAAGTCTGCTCGTGTATTAAATCTTAAAAATAATTATAATATTTATAAAATATATTTTAATGAGAAAAAATCTAAATCATGTAAATATAAACATTTATAAATGATTTTAATTCAATATAGTAAAAATTTCATTATTTCCATCACAGATGAGTGAATGTAGATTGAGCCATTATAGACCTTGGTTAAAGGTTTTGTAGCATATGTTATACTATTGTTGGTATTTGAAGGGTTAAATTTTGAAATGTTATATTCACTAATCTTTTTATTAAATTTGAGGAATATGTGTTAGTGGCTCTCTTATAACTTGATTTTAAACACTTTCTAAGTTTGTTTTTAGTTTAAGGATATGTCTTGCTTACTTATTTGATTATAGAATTTTGGAAGACTCCTAGAAGACTTCCCAAGAAGTCTTCAAACTCTTGGAAGACTTCTTGGAAGACTCCGAGAAGACTTTTCAAGAAGTCTTCCAAACCAAACTGAAACTTAATTTACCTTCAATTTGAAACTAACCGGAAAAACAAAATATATTTAACCTAACCTGATAATCTACCGGACATATAAATAGTATTTTTCACTTTTCTTTTTCACTTTCTGTATTTCAGAAAAAAAAGTTGGTGAAAACCCTAGCCGCCTCTTCTAAGGCGGTTATTGTGGCGATTTCTGACGAATCTCTTCTCCATCGTTTTCACTCCATGTAATCTTGTTTTTGGGTCAATCTTGTATCTCCTTCATCGCCGAAGTGTATTTTAGTAGATTAAATTATCTGGTTCCTCTTTGTTTCAGATCTGAAACCGTTTGTTTCTCCCCGTGACTTCTTCCTCTATTTCTTTCCTTTCCAACCTCAATTTCTCCGCATCGGCCAGTAAGTTCACCCATTTTCTGTAAGTCTTCATGGAAGTCTTTCGTAAGTATTCCATGAAATCTTCTGTAAGTCTTCCATGAAGTCTTCAGTAAGTCTTCCGGAATTCTTCCATAAGTCTTCCAGAATTATTTCATAAGTCTTGAGAAGTCTTCCGAAATTCTTCCGTAAGTCTTGCGAAGTCTTCCGAAGTCTGGATGTTAGTACAAAACTCTTGGTGTGTTTGTTTTATGTTTGAGATGTTGTATTGTCATTTTTTTCAGGCTGTAAAATGAAATTACCAGAACTTCCGAAGAGGTTGTTCACCCTTGGTGAAGAGCCCATTCCATTAAAGAGCATTGAATATCATACCGATGACCCTAAATTACTTACTTCTGTAAAAGATGTTCTCCATGGTGATGAATGGGAGGAGCTGAATAAATCAAGGTTGGGAGTCTTCATAAAGTTTTGGGAGTTGAAATTTGGATGGGAGTCAAGGCTGGTTCACTTTATGCTCTTTTTTCAGCTTGATGTCAAGAAGAAGTACGAGCTTTGGAGTCTCATTGGTCCAGAGTCGGTGAGGTTTTCGATCATTGAGTTCGAACATCTCACAGGTCTAAACTGTGAATATGTTGAGCATGTGGATAATCCGCATCTAGAGATGACAGAGGAGTTGTATTGTTTATGGGAGTTGATGGATGTTGATATCGATTCTGGTCCAAGCTCCCAACAAATAATGGCGGCGTGTGGGAGATGTGGAGAGTGGTCTGGGGATGAACGCATGAGGCTGGGATACCTAGCCATCTACACATGATTCCTTGAATACTCAACCGCTACACGGGCTAGTCCCGCAAGGCTAGTGATGAATCTAGAAGACTTTGAGACTTACCCATGGGGGAGACTGGCGTTTAAGATCCTGATGGACTCTGTGAAGGGTGAAGATTTGACAGTCTTATACCATTGATGGGTTCGTTTAAGTACTCCAAGTTTTGATCTACTTCCTCTGCCCGACTTTGCTGCTGAGTTTGGAAAGCCCATACGAAACAAACTGAGTCCTCCTTTGCTGACTTACAAGGGCCATAAAGGACGAAAATTTGTCAAAGAAGGGTATCAGCACACAGGTATGTCTCATTATTCCCAATAGTATGGTAGTGATTATTGTCTCAGTATCTAACTTGATATGCTTTACTTCCTGCAGACTCGCGTGGTGAACATTGTGGTGAACCTTGTGGTGAAGGAGATTGGTGAAATGTTCCCTCAGTGGGACAATGATAAGAATGATGTGGCAGTTGAAAACCTAGTGAATCTCATGTGTGATGGTGAAGGTAAGGTGAAGTGGAGCAAAGAGAGCTGGCCATACCAAGGTACTAAGCCGTGGACCAATCCAAAGGTTATCATTGTGAAGGATGAATCTCTTGAGCCTAATGTGAAGGAAGAAAGAAGACCCTAGAAGAAAGTTCTTACAGTCTCTGAGGCTTGTTCTGAGGCTCGTTCTAAGGCTCATACTGAGTCTTTTGTTTCGTGGAATGCGGTTAAGAAAGAAGAGCGTGAACAAAGCTTCATGGACCTGATGAAAGTTTTGACTGATGGGTTTGTGCATTCCCTAAAGGAGATCAAGCTTCTTGCCAATATGATGAAAGCTGTGGAGAAGAAGGTGGGAATCAACCACAAAGTCACTGCTTCAAATGAACTTCAACTAACACTTTCAGAACGCGATAAGCCTGCGCACGAACTAGGGGTTAGTACTGAAACCTCTCCCAAAATCAAAGTGAAGAGAAATACTAGGCAAAATAGTAAGAATAGTAAGTGAAAGTTGTATGCTCCGATGGATGGATCATGTGTGGTCGTTTGTTTCTTGTTTTGCTTGGTATTGTATGGATTTTGTTTCATTTTTTGGTTGGAACCTTTGGCTAACTTAATGTTATATGGATTGAAGTTGTTATGTTTGGTACTTGTCCTGACATTTCTATTGTACTCTGAAATTGCAGAGTGAGAGTGCGAGTGGGGAGAAAGCAGGAAGTGTGAATATTGTACAAGCTGACAACAAAGTACCAAGTGGTATCAAATAACCGAGTAGTATCAATGCATTTCGGGTCAAGGAGGTGGAAGACCCAAGTGTTGTCATTATGAACAAAAACAAATCAACCATATCAGAATTAGATAGGGAGGAAGAGAGAAGCCAGATAAAGAAAGATGCTACCATGGCATTCCTCAGAGGAAGAGTGAGCGAGAAAAGAAGCTTGCTACGTCACAACAGTCTCCTTTTCAGGGCAACAGCACAGCCAAACTGATAGTATGTGGGAACCAAAATTTGCACTATTGATTTCCATTGATTTAGGAAGCTAAGGTGAACCTAGCTTTCCCAGAGGTCTCGGATTTCTGCTAAGCCAAAACGTCGAGCAACCAAACAATGAGAATAATAATATAACGATGAATTAGTAAGGACAGAAAGAGAACAAAGAGGATCTTATTCCGAATCTGTGGTTTGAGCGTTACAACAGGTAAAACCTTAGCGGAAAGAGCCGTCGGCGAGTTCATAGTTCTAACCTCGTAAGACATGAATAACCTAGTTGAGTCGAAGCTCGATAACAGTAAAACGGAAATATGTCTAATTTTCCTAAGTGCTATGCTTGCTCTGAGTAAAACTTTTCGTGTCCCCTTCGCATCCTCAACCTCGAAGTCCTTATATACTCCTCCAGAGGCGGTTTGCTCTTTCCCTTTATGCCCTCGATCTAATTTTTCACTTCGCGGAAATATTCTTTTTTCCCTCGATCTTCATGATTATATTTGGAAACATAACATTTATCTTCCAGTCTTGACATTTATCTACTGAACTTAACATTTATCTTCCGAACTTAACATTTATACCTTCCTGCAAAATAAATGATAAACCGTAATAAAGATTGGGCTCGATTCGGATAAAATTGCGAGTGTGCCTTTAGCCGAGTTTTACACCTTCTCGGGCTGTTCTTTGACTTGAGCGTTTTTGCGATTTTATCGAAAGATGATTCCTGAGACGTAGTCGTCCGAGAGTTAGGATATTTCGTGTAGGGCATGCAACTCCAGGTGCTTAGTTAACCGTTATCATCTTACACGATCGATCAGATATTTACATGAGGGAACGAGTTCTTTCGGTGAAGTTCCAACGTCAACCTCGATCAAGACAAAAAAAGATAAGTTCGATCAAGTTTTGAAGGAGGGAGTTACGAGGATGAGGTGAAAATGGATTGATTGATCCGAATCGCCGAACAGGTGAGTTGGATTGCTTGTGCTACCTAACTCGCCCGTTTGGCAAGTTGGGCTTGTCCAACTCGCCGGACGGGCGAGTTGGTTTATCTTGTTCGATCCAACTCGCCCGTTTGGCGAGTTGGGCTTGTCCAACTCGCCGAATGGGCGAGTTGATTGTCTTGTTTGATCCAAGTCGCTGAACGGGCGAGTTGGTTGTCTCGTTCGATCCAACTCGCCGAACGGGCGAGTTGGTCGACCCATGCTGCCCAACTCGCCTGTTAGGCAAATTGGACTGGTCCAACTCACAAAACGGGAGAGTGGTCGGCCCATGCTGCCCAAATTGCCCGTTCGACGAGCTGGACTGGTCCAACTCGCAGAACGCGGCGAGTTGGTCGGCCTGCACGTTCGGCGAGTTGGGCTGGTCGGACGACTTTTATTACTTGGTATGGTCCTTCCCAGTTTTGCTCAGAGTTTTCCAGCGGCTGATTCGGCGTTGTTCTGGAAAACTTTTCGAAGGACTAGGTCACCTTCTTTGAATCTACGGCTGCGCACGTTAACATTATAGTACTTTGCGGCCGCCTGTTGATAGTTTTGGATTCGTATAAGGGCCTGGTCCCGGCGTTCGTTGATAAGGTCGAGCTCGTCAAGCAGCATCAGATTGTTTGACTCTTCTCGTTCTGGGAGTAACCTTGTGCATACTCTGGGAACTCGACCTCCGATGGGATCATGCATTCTTCTCCGTATACGAGGGCGAACGGGGTGTCTCCTATTGCACGTCTCCGAGTTGTGCGATGTGACCATAGGACACCTTCAAGCTCTTAGGCCAGTCTACCCTTTTTGGCATCCAAACACTTTTTGAGTCCATCAAGGATGGTCTTGTTAGTAGTTTCGGCTTGGCCGTTGCATTGCGGGTATCTAGGGGTTGATTTTGTTAGTCGTATCTTCCATTTTTCGCAGAAGGCCTCGAATCTGGTCGAAATAAACTGAGACCCATTGTCTGTTACGATTTCGTATGGGACTTCGTGCCTGCAAAACAATGTTTTCCATACAAAACTTTTAACTTGGGCGTCCTTAATGCTTGCGTAGGAGTGTGCCTCCACCCATTTTGAGAAAAAAAATTGTCAAGACAAGTAGGAATCGTTTTTTGTTTTGACCTATGCATGGGTCAGACAATATCCATCGACCATCGCATGAACGGGTATGGTGCCGAGATCAATGAGAGGACCTCTGTCGGTTGATGGATAGTATGGGAGTGCCTTTGGCACTTTTCGCATTTCCGTACAAAGTTGTCGCAATCTTTGATCATTATTGGCCAATAGTGTCCGTGGCGTTTGATTTTGACTGCGAGAGATTTTTCGCCAGAATGATTTCCGCAGGACCCAGAATAGACCTCTTCCATTATTTTTCGTGCCTTCTCTCCTTCTACGCAGGTCATGAGTGGCCCTGAAATTCTCCACTTGTATAGTTCTCCATCAACCAAGACGTATCGCGCGCCTTGGGTTTTAACCTTTCGGCAGCCCATTTTTCTGCCAGGAGTTTTTCCGTCGGCTATGTACGCAAGGATTGTCTTCGTCCAAGGTTCGTCAAATCCATTATTTCTATCCGCCTGGACTCTTGCGTGGCTTGGTCATCGACTTCGTTGGTATCGCCGTCGGGAGAGTCAATTGGGTTTATGACAATGGGTGGTCCGATGCTAGGATGTTCTATGAATTCTACGGGGAATCACCCTGCTTAATCCTGGATCAGAACTGGATACTAGGGCGGCTAGGGCTCGGCCTGAGCGTTTTCGGCTCAAGGGACCCGGGTGAGTGCAAACTGGTCGAAACTTCTATCTAAATCTTGAATGAGTGTTACGTAAGCGTCCATTCTTTCATTCTTGCTTCGTTTCCCCACTGAATTGGCTTGCCACAAGTTGGGAGTCACAGTAGGTGTGAATGTTTCGTGTTATTAAGCCATGTGCCAATCGTAATCATGTGATCAGGGCTTCGTACTTGGCTTCGTTGTTCGAGGCGTGGAAGATTAGTCGGAATGATTGTTTCAGTACTTCCCCTGTTGGTGACAAGAGTCGGATCCCGATCCCAGAACCCTGCTTGGATAAGGATCCGTTGTCGTGGAGGGTCTAGGTTGAGTTGGGTTCTTGATTGGTTATGCATCCCGCAGGGAGTTCTACTAAGAAATCAACGAGTACTTGCATCTTTGCGCAAGTTTTCGCTCGATACTCGCTTAGTTCGATTGCCCATTTGCTAATCTACCAGATTGACTGGGGACTATGCAAGATAGCCCGCAGTGGAAATGATGTGAGTACTGTATCTCTTCTCTTTTCTCCCATAGCGCTGCGCCCTCTCCCTGGTTGTTGAGAATACACCTTCCTACTACTCTCTAAATCTCCGGCTCTCTCTTGAGCATTACTTCTGACGTCCCCAAGTCCCTCTGGCTTAATTAGACCAAAATGGGGCAACGAACCGTAAGCGAGTATCGAGCGGAAAACTTGCGCTCTATATATATCTCTATATATATATTCGTTGATTTCTTAGTAGAACTCCCTGCGTGATGCATAACCAATCAAGAACCCAACTCAACCTAGACCCTCCACGAAACGTATCCTTATCCAAGCAGGGTTCTGGATCGGATCCACTCTGTCACACAACAGGGGAAGTACTGAAACAATCATTCCGACTAATCTCCACGCCTCGAACAACGACCAAGTACGAAGCCCTATCACATGATACGATTGGCACATGGCTTAATAACACGAAACATTCACACCTACTGTGACCCCAACTGTGCAAGCCAATTCAGTGGGGAAACGATAGCAAGAAATGAAAGAATGGACGCTACGTAACACTCATTCAAGATTTAGATAGAAGTTCGACCAGTTTGCACTCACACCCCGGGTCCTGAGCCGAAAACGCTCAGAGCCGACGCCCTAGACCGCCCTAGTATCCAGTTCTGATCCAGGATTAAGCAGGGTGATCCCGTAGAATTCATAGAACATCCTTAGCATCGGACCACCCATTGTCATAAACCCAATTGACTCTCCCGACGGCGATACCACGAAGTCGTATGACCAAGCCACGCAAGAGTCCAGGCGGATAGAATATGGATTTGACGAACCTTGGACGAAGACAATCCTAGCGTACATAGCCGACGGAAAACTCCTGGCAGAAAAATGGGCTGCCCGAAAGGTTAAAACCCAAGGCGCGCGATACGTCTTGGTTGATGGAGAACTATACAAGTGGAGAATTTCAGGCCCACTCATGACCTGCGTAGAAGGAGGGAAAGCACAAAAAATAATGGAGAGGTCCATTCTGGGTCCTGCGAAATCATTTCTGGCGGAATATCTCTCGCACAGTCAAAATCAAACGCCACGGACACTATTGGCCAATAATGATCAAAGATTGCGACAACTTTGTACGGAAATGCGAAAAGCCAAAGGCACTCCCATACTATCCATCAAACCGACAGGAGGTCCTCTCATTGATCTCGGCACCATACCGTTCATGCGATGGTCGATGGATATTGTCTGACCCATGCATAGGTCAAAACAAAAACGATTCCTACTTGTCTTGACAATTTTTTTTCTCCAAAATGGTGAGGCACACTCCTACGCAAGCATTAAGACGCCCAAGTTAAAAGTTTTGTATGGCGAAAACATTGTTTGGCAGCACGAAGTCCCATTACGAAATCGTACAGACAATAGGTCTCAGTTTATTTCGACAAGATTCGAGCCTTCTGCAAAAAATGGAAGATATGACTAACAAAATCAACCCCTAGATACCCGCAATGCAACGCCATGCCGAAACTCACTAACAAGACCATCCTTGATGGACTCAAAAAGTGTTGGATGCCAAAAGAGGTAGACTGGCCTAAGAGCTTGAAGGTGTCCTATGGTCACATTCGCACAACTCGGAGACGTGCAAATGGACACCCCGTTCGCCCTCGTATACGGAGAAGAATGCATGATCCCATCGTGAGGTCGAGTTCCCAGAGTATGCAGCAAGGTTACTCCAGAACAAGAAGAGTCAAACAATCTGATGCTGCTTGACGAGCTCGACCTTATCAACGAACGCCGACCAGGCCCTTATACGATCAAACAATCAACAGGCGGCTGCAAAGTACTATAACGTTAACAGTGCGCAGCCGTAGATTCAAAGAAGGTGACCTAGTCCTTCGAAAAGTTTTCCAGAACAACGCCGAATCAGCCGCTGGAAAACTCTGAGCAAACTGGGAAGGACCATACAAAGTAATAAAAGTCGTCCGACCAGCCCAACTCGATTAGTACGATAAATCGCAAAACGTGCAGGCATATACCGACCAACGCGCCTCGTTTCTGCGAGTTGGACCAGTCCAGCTCGTCGAACGGGCAATTTGTGGCAGCAATGGGCCCGACCAACTCTCCCGTTTGTGAGTTGGACCAGTCAATTTGCCTAACAGGCGAGTTGGGCAGCATGGTCGACCAACTCGCCCGTTCGCGAGTTGGATCGAACGAGACAACCAACTCGCCCGTTCAGCGACTTTGGATCAAACAAGACAATCAACTCGCCCGTTCGGCGAGTTGTGACAAGCCCAACCGCCAAAACGGAAAGTTGGAATCGAACAGATAACCAACTCGCCTGTTCGGCGAGTTGACAAGCCCAACTTGCCAAACGGGCGAGTTAGTAGCACAAGCAATCCAAACCCCCCTTCGCGAGTTGGATCAATCAATCCATTTCATCTCATCTCGTAACTCCCCCTTCGAAATATGATCGAATTATCTTTTTTGTCTGATCGAGGTGACGTGGAACTTCACCGAAAGAACTCGTTCCTCATGTAAATATCTGATCGAGTCGTGTAAGATGATAACGTTACACTAAGCACCTGGAGTTGCATGCCCTACAGCAAATATCCTAACTCTCGGAATCGATACCTAACTGTTCTCAGGAATCATCTTTCGATAAAATCGCAAAAACGCTCAAGTCAAAGAACAGCCGAAGAAGGTGTAAAACTCTGCTAAAGGCACACTCGCAATTTTATCCGAATCGAGCCCAACTTTATTACGTTTATCATTTATTTTGCAGAAGGTATAATGTTAATTCGGAAGATAATGTTAAGTTCATAATAAATGTCAAGACTGGAGATAAAATGTTATGTTTCCAAATATAATCATGAAGATCGAAGGAAAAAAAGAATATTTCCAGCGAAGTGAAAAATTAGACTCGAGGGCATAAAGGGAAAGAGCAAACCGCCTCTGGAGGAGTATATAAGGACTTCACGAGGTTCGAGGATGCGAAGGGGACACGAAAAGTTTTACTCAGAGCAAGCATAGCACTAGGAAAATTAGACATATGTTCGTCTTTACTGTGTACACTATCGACTCAACATAGTATTCAGTCTACAGAGTATAAACTATGAACTCGCTCGACGCTCTTTCCGCTAAGGTTACCTTTGTAACGCTCAAACCACAAGATTCGGAATAAGATCTCTCTTGTTCTCTTTCTGTCACTTACTAATTCATCGTCTATATTATTAGTTCTCTCACTTGTTTGTTGCTCGAGTTTTTGCTTCTAAGCTAAAATCCGAGACCTCGGGAAAGCTATTCTCTGCGCTTTAGCTTCCTAAATCAATGGATAATACAAAATAGTGCAGCAATTTTGGTTCCTCTATACTATCAGTATTTGGCTGTCTGTGCCCGTGAAAAAGGAGACTTTGTGACGTAGCAATATCTCTTCCGCTCACTCTTTCCTCTGAGGAATGCCATGGTAGCATCTTTCTTTATCTGGCTTCTCTCTTTCCTCCCTATCTAATTCTGATATGGTGATTTGTTTTTGTTCATAATGACAACACTTGGGTCTTCCACCTCCTTGACCCGAAATGCATTGATACTACTCGTTATTTGATACCACTGGTACTTTCGTTGTCAGCTCATGTACAATATTCACACTTCCTGCTTCTCCCCACCGCACTCTCACTCTGCAATTTCAGAGTACAAATAGAAATGTCAGGACAAGTACCAAACATAACAACTTCAATCCATAATAACATAAGTTAGCCAAAAGGTTCCAACCAAAAAAATGAAACAACATCCATACAATACCAAGCAAAACAAGAAACAAACGACACACACATGATCCATCCATCGGAGCATACAACTTTCACTTACTATTCTTACATTTTGCCTAGTATTCTTTCACTTTGATTTTGGGAAGAGGTTCAGTACTAACCCCTAGTTCGTGCGCAGGCTTATCGCGTTCTGAAAGTGTTAGTTGAAGTTCATTTGAAGCAGTGACTTTGTGGTTGATTCCCACCTTCTTCTCCACAGCTTCATCATATTGGCAAGAAGCTTGATCTCCTTTAGGGAATGCACAACCCATCAGTCAAAACTTCATCAGGTCCATGAAGCTTTGTTCACGCTCTTCTTTCTTAACCGCATTCCACGAACAAAAGACTCAGTATGAGACCATTAGAACGAGCCTACAGACAAGCCTCAGAGACTGTAAGAACTTTCTCTGAGGTCTTCTTTCTTCCTTCACATTAGGCTCAAGAGATTCATCCTTCACAATGATAACCTTCTGGATTGGTCCACGGCTTAGTACCTTGGTATGGCCAGCTCTCTTTGCTCCACTTCACCTTACCTTCACCATCACACATGAGATTCACTAGGTTTTCAACTGCCACATCATTCTTATCATTGTCCCACTGAGGGAACATTTCACCAATCTCCTTCACCACAAGGTTCACCAGCAATGTTCACCACGCGAGTCTGCAGGAAGTAAAAGCATATTCAAGTTAGATACTAGAGACAATAATCACTACCATACTATGGGAATAATGAGACATACCTGTGTGCTGATACCCTTCTTGACAATTTTTCGTCCTTTATGGCCCTAGTAAGTCCAGCAAAGGAGGACTCAGTTTGTTTCGTATGGGCTTTCCAAACTCAGCAGCAAAGGTCGGGCAGAGGAAGTAGATCAAAACTTGAGTACTTAACGAACCCATCAATGGTATAAGACTGTCAAATCTTCACCCTTCACAGAGTCCATCAGGATCTTAAACGCCAGTCTCCCCCATGGTAAGTCTCAAAGTCTTCTAGATTCATCACTAGCCTTGCGGGACTAGCCCGTGTAGCGGTGAGTATTCAAGGAATCATGTGTAGATGGCTAGGTACCAGCCTCATGCGTTCATCCCCAGACCACTCTCCACATCTCCCACACGCCGCCATTATTTGTTGGGAGCTTGGACCAGAATCGATATCAACATCCATCAACTCCCATAAACAATACAACTCCTCTGTCATCTCTAGATGCGGATTATCCACATGCTCAACATATTCACAGTTAGGACCTGTGAGATGTTCGAACTCAATGATCGAAAACCTCACCGACTCTGGACCAATGAGACTCCAAAGCTCGTACTTCTTCTTGACATCAAGCTGAAAAAGAGCATAAAGTGAACCAGCCTTGACTCCCATCCAAATTTCAACTCCCAACTTTATGAAGACTCCCAACCTTGATTTAATTCAGCTCCTCATTCATCACCATGGAGAACATCTTTTACAGAAGTACGTAATTTAGGGTCATCGTATGATATTCAATGCTCTTTAATGGAATGGGCTCTCACCAAGGTGAACAACCTCTTCGGAGTTCTGGTATTTCATTTTACAGCCTGAAAAAAATGACAATACAACATTCAAACATAAAACAAACACACCAAGAGTTTTGTACTAACATCCAGACTTCGGAAGACTTCGCAAGACTTACGGAAGATTTCGGAAGACTCTCAGACTTATGAAAATTCTGGAAGACTTATTGGAAGAATTCCGACAGAAGACTTCATGGAAGACTATCAGAAGATTTTCATGGAATACTTACGAAAGACTTCCATGAAGACTTACAGAAATGGTGAACTACGGGCCGATGCGGAGAAATTGAGGTTGGAAAGGAAAGAATAGAGGAGAAGTCACGGGGAAACAAACGGTTTCAGATCTGAAACAAGAGGAACCAGATAATTGATAGTCTACTAAACATACACTTCGCGGCGATGAAGAAGATACAAAGATTGACCCAAAAAACACAGATTACATGGCGCGTGAAAACGATGGAGACAGAGATTCGTCAGAGAAACTCGACCACAAGTAACCGCCTAGAAGAGGCAGGGCTAGGGTTTCACCAACTAGCTGAAATACACGAAAGTGAAAAAGAAAGTGGAAAATACTCATTTATATGTCCGGTAGATTACTCAGGTATAGAGCTTAAAGATCATATGTTGTTTCCGGTTAGTTATCAAATGCAAGGTAAATTAAGAATTTCAGATTTAGGTTTGAAGACTCTCTGAAAGTCTTCTCGGAGTCTCACAAGACAGTCTTCCAAGAGTCTTGAAGACTTCTTGCCGCGAAGTCTCTAGGAGATGTCTCCAAATTTCATAATCAAATATAGTAGAAGCAACGACACATATCCATTAAACTCAAAAACAAACTTAGAAGTGTTTAAATCACGTTAATAAGACGAGCCACTAACACATATTCCTCAAATAATTATAAAAGGATTAGTGAATATAACAATCAAAATTTAACCCTCAAATTCAACGCAACAATAGCTATAACATATCTGCTACAAAACCTTATACAACCAGGTCTATAATGGCTCAATCTAATCCTTCACTCATCTGTGATGAGAAATAATGAAATTTATTTACGATATTGAATGAAAAATCATTTATAAATGTTTATATTTATTTCATGATTTCAATTTTTATCCATAAATATGCTTTTATAAATATATAATATTTATTTAAGACTTTAATACATGAGCAGATCTTTGGAAGACCTTTGCATTAGCGAGAGAAATTATGAATTTCACTAGAACATTAGGTCGGGAAAATTGTAGAGTTTTTCTGTGAAATCGTACAGTGAGTCTATACTACATGCATTACAAAGTGTTAGCCAAGCCTTCCCGAAAGTCTTCTTGAACTCGTGTTCCCAAAACGCTAAAATCTATCTAGCTAAGCAAAACACAATTCTATTATATGCATAGAACAAACTTAAGAAAATGTTGTATAATCTATTAGATAATCACACTAACACATACTATTCGTCAATATAGTTAGAAAGATACAAGATTTCAACATAATATAACCCTTAAAACTACGTCACAATTACTATAACATATGTTACTAACCTAAAACAATGACTATCATGACTTATATCTACATTAAATCATCTTGGTTGAAAACAATTCAATTTTAGTTGAATATAATTACACATTACAAATGTTATTTGTGGTTAACATTGATTTCTATTTTCCCCATAAAAAAATTTAAATAACAAATTAAATTATTTTATGATTTATGTTTTGAGAAATCTTCTACTGAAGACTTCTAGGGAAAATCTTCTAGAGAAGCTTTTAGTGATCTTCTAGGAAGACTTTAGGAAGTCTTTTTCACGTGTGGGGTATATAGTAAATCTCAATACATTTTTTTGTTTGGTCGATAAGGGGTTTGTTTGTTGTATTTTCACTACAAGAAACACGAGTTTTTACTTGGACGGTATCGTCGTTAATTTCTATTAAAGGACACTTTACTTAGGAATTTACGAGAAATCGCATTTCGTAGTGAACACGTTCATCGAAAGCTTATTCCTCGTAAATTCCTGTAAATTTACGAGGAAACAGTTTTCCTCTGTAAGGTGTGGATAAAGTTTCCTGTTAAAGTCCTCGGTAAGTGTTCCTCATAAGATTGTTAGTACAACTGTTTAGTTCGTAAAGGCGTCGAGAGTTTTACAGGAATATACATGAAAATTTACAGGAACCTACTTCGAAGTTTACGAGGAACATTACTTCGAAAGTTTACGAGGTTTTACTTCGACCATTTACGAGTAAACTTAACTTCGAAGTCTTTACTAGCATTTACCTCAAAATGTTTTTTCTTCTAAAAAAAAATAAATTAAATAAATATAAATAATCTATTTTGAAAATGATCTTAACATTATAACTAAAAATGAAATAACAAAATCTACTATATATAACTAAATATGTTAAGTTTTAAATTCATAATATACAATTACTACGGAAGTTTGCTACGTTGAATAATTTGTAACCGAACGAAGTCGTCTATCCCAAAACATTCCCTCTTCTCGTCTTATGTGCTCGTCCGACGTGATTTATTTGACTGTGGCGCACCGTGATGATGTTTGTCGTTGACGCGCCTCCAGCATAGTCCCGTCTCGACACGCAACAATCTCTGCCACTCCGTCCTCTTTCTTTCCACCGCCAAAGCATCTGACGATTAGGAGAGAGAACTCTCAATAAGATAGCAGCAGATACATAGAACAAGTGACATCGTTCTGTTCCTGAGCATAAGACAGATGTCGCTGCCTTCACGGACAGCAAAGTTAACGCAACCATCCCGACGATACGTTACCCCTTTTCCTAAGCGTGCGACCTGTGTTAATAAAAGATGATTCACATAACGTTAAAATAAATTCAATAAATAATAAAAAATAATAATAGAAAAACAAATTAATATATTACACTCCTCGTAACTCTGTCATCCACTCTCAGGGAGTGGATAACTATGATCGGGAGTCCCAGACTGCTGACGCTCATGCTGGTACTGGCGGTGGAGCTCAACCCGCAGTCCCAGCAACCTCGTTATCAGATCGCTCGCTGATCTAGCATCTACACAAAATATCCCAGCCTTGTTCCGTGGTCTTCTCGTAAAGGCTCTTCCAGAGATGGAAGAGCTCCCATAGTCTCTTTAGCCTACAAAAAATAAAATTTAAACAATACTAATTATAATAAAAAACAAACTAGAAAAAATAAACTATATATAAAACAATATAATAGTTATTAACATCTATTTAATAGTTACTTACCATGTCTAGAGCACGGAATTTCGCGCGTGTAGGTTTCGACGCCCTCTGGTGTAGAAGCATACTTGGTATATGCCATGCTCAGTCTCTGGTCATATGCGTTCTCGAGTTTTTGTGCGGGAATGTTCTGATACGAGTCGGCAACAATACACTCGATGCAGCTCTATACCACACCTCGATGTGAGAGCAATCGGGTTTCCCGCCGCAAACAATCGACCTGAATACAAATATTTTATCATTTGCAAATCATGTGAATATAAACTGAATTAATTTTTATAATATAATATATATGGCATGAACCTCTATTTATTAAACGCTTCACAAACATTCACGAGCATTAGATTTTGTATTGCATGCATTCCGACAAGGACAAAACATCTTACCACATTTCCTGCAGCTGAAGCTTGTGATAGAATCTGCTTGATGCATAACGCTCTCCAATCTTCGAGAAATATCTTTCGAATCACTCTCCCGTTATTATCTCATTGATGTAGAATACATCCACTTCCGCAACTCGAATTAATATTTCCCGTAGCCGCGACAATTTTTTTTCTTTGATCCAAGCTTATAGCTGATTTTTTGTGGTGTAGTGTTGAAAATGAATACACAACATGAGATGTATTTATAGGAAAATTTTCGAACTCTGAATATTACATAGAAATGCGGACGGAAAAAGTAGTAAAAAAAACACGTTTTGGATTAAAATGGTATTTTCTAGCCACTTTTATTTACCCTCGCTAATTTTGAAGATAAAAGAAATCTCTCTAATTTCGTAGCTAACTGTTTACTAGGAATTTAACGAGGAACAGTCTCATTCTACTACTGATATTACGAGAGAATGTTTAGTTTCCATTGGAATATTCCTCGTAATTTTACTACGCTTTACGAGAGAAAAGCGCTTTCATCGTAGGTGCTTTCATGAGCACTTTACGAGGAAAATCATTTTTCCTCGCTAATCTCGACAGTATATTCGCCTAGCTAACATTACGAGGTTAGATTTCTCATAATAAATTCATAACCTAGCAAAAAGCCGAACGTTTATTCTTGTAGATGTTTCCACTAGCTTACATGGTCTTACTTTTTAATCACTACAATCATCAAAAAACAGACATCAATTTTTATGTTTGATGCAATTGGGATCATTTTGCTATTTGCAAATCAAATTTTGTGAGTCATTTTTTCTGGTAATAATTTCCCTATTAAAGAAGCTAAAATATAAGTTAGATTTTATCGTTTATATCCTCGGTGCTGATATATGTTATCATTGAATTACTGTTCACCGAGTAGACATTCAAGCAAGTTACTGTCATTCTGAGTTGTACTGTTCAACCGAAACATTACTATGTTACTTTAACAATATAATCCTCTTGAACTCTTACTGATACTCTCTTGAACTCTTCTGAAATCTCTGAACTCTCTTGAATTCTCTTGAAACTATTTATCTCTCTCTTCTCTGTTAGTATATCATTTCCTCTATGCTCAACACTCACATCCCCTATGTACACAATCAGGAGAACGTCTCTAGCTCGTAGATAGTCTCTCTGAAACTCCTCTAGCTTACTAAAGCCATCTACAATGACATGACCTGATGAAGTAGGAAACGACATGTCAAGAAAAAACGTCTTTCTGTATAGTGAGTGTTGTCACGTTATACATAAAGACACAGTGACCCTTGTCGAAGATATGCTTCTACAACCCGATGATCCTCCCGAGTATTCTCTGTACTCTGCTTCAGTTAGCTCACAAGCCATGAAGTACACACTAGATAAAATTAGCATTTGGTAACCAATAACATGGTGAATTTAAGAGTATAACTGAAAAGAGAAGCTGATGTGCAGAAAATTTGTCTATTCACAAACCTAGAAAAGTTTGCCCAAAAGGTAGCAACTCTGCCAGTAGTACGATACAAGTCTTCGTTTCATGATGCAGGAAAACGAGATACAGCTGCAGGTGTGGAGCACCGAGCCAGTGGCTTTTTACCCTTGACGCTTCTTCTCAGCCTAGCGCGCTACAGATCCAACTTTAAAAAATAAAAAACCCTTCTTCAGAGTGGCTCGCTGCCATAATAAATATATTCATACATAAATACGATTAACGACACTGTCTGGATGAGTTGTAGGTGCATTAAGATAAACCGAGACTCAAGATAAGTCAACACAACATGTGGAAAAACTGTCATACATCGAACGATGGCGGAAAGGGTGCTACGATACATTAATTATGGGATAGTATCCTAGTATGATATTACCCCTTAAAGATCATACTTGTAAGTAAATAAATATTTTCAGCTTAATTTGTTATTTATTCTATAAATATTTAAGATACCACATACAACACAAAAAACCAATGGTGGTTAATCAAACCAAATCGATGATATTCGCTTTAATAAAGAAAACATACACCAACCAAGAAGAAGATGGTAAATCAGAATCCCGTTATTGTGGTCAGCCACTTGGTGGCGAACCCAGGCGGAAAGGTCCTTGCTTCCTAGCTTGTCTGAAGATGGTTCTTTCGGCTTATCCAAACAACTTAACCTGAGAGACATGAACACCTGGTGCTTGGAGGTAAGTTTCAAATTTCAATTTTGTAAGGTTATTAGCGTATTATAACTTCTCTTTCCTTTTCTCTAAGTGATTCCAAGAGAAAAAGTCATGTAGTCGGCGGGTCATCTAGTCCTTTTGCCTACTTTCTCTCACAAGTTTCGTATACTGATTTTGAGATGTCGAGCAGATGAGTAACATGGATGAGGCTGCAGTTTGGAGACCCAAAATTGTTGCTAGCCTTGCTCAAATGGCGAAAAAAACAAACTCAGAATGCACAGCAAATCATGCTCAAGTGGCGGAAACTTAGAGGGAAGGAACTAGTTACTGGTGGAGAAGATGAAGCAATTGTTTCCCCGATGATTTTTCAGTGTTCTACAGATTTCAATTTTTTTAATAATTTCTTAAATTATTAACTTTATGTTTATAGTTCATTCATTTAAATATCTTACCAACGTAGATTTAAAAAAGTAGTACCTTTAATAATTGTCAGAACTTAGTTTCTTTTTATTTTCCAAATTAATATTATCAGTTGTAATTCGCGACGACTTATTCATTAGGCAAACTTGCTATGCAATGAAAGTTGTGTCGTCGAAAAAGGAAAATACTGTCAAAGTTGTGTTGTCAATAATATCGTGCGGATAAATTTCTTGAAGACCAGGAAAATTTTTCGACGAATCATGTCATTGTTGAATACTTTCCTATGCAAAAATTATTTTCTCTTAAGAAATTTATGACGACGAATAACTAAAGGTGTTTCCGATGCCTTGTTTGGATCAAGCGTATTTATGTAGGGACTACGCCTGCCGTAAATCGTCGCTGATAATTCTGTCAACTATGATAAGAAATTACCGACGATTTTTTCCATCGAGAGTAGAACGAAGAAGTATTTCTGCGAGGAATTTCATCATAAATAGTTCACAACGAGAAATAGCGACGAAATCCTCCATAGAAATTGTTTAGCTTTTCTCTGCTAATATCTGTGAGATCGCAACTGAGCTGATAGACGCGAGCTTATGCCTATATATATGGTCTATCATTGACAGCCTATTCATCAACATCAATTTCTTCATCTCGTTTCAAAGAAAGTGTTGATTTTGACGGATTCTGATATAGCAAGAGCTAAATTTATGTGTGTCAACCGTTGCTGACTATGATACACAAAATTCATGTGTGGAACATGAACATTACTCAAGATGTGAAGTTTTTATTTTTTGTAGTTGCTTCATTTTACTTGTGTTATGCTGTTAGTCCCAATCATTAACCTTGCTGAAACCCTTCTGAGTTTCCTTGAGAACTAATAGATTTATTGCTTGATACATTTCTTCTTATAGGTTGTGGCCATGATTTTCCATATTATTTACCTTACCTATATGTTATATTTCATCGTATTTCTTACTCATAATTCAAACCTGGTATCTATGAGGCCCTGGGACAGGAACTGGTACAGGAAACGGCGACAGAAAACGGGACGAAAAACGGAAAACTTCAATTTTTTTAATACGGGTGTGACATAGAACACGCACCCACAATATAAGAAAATATCCATAAGTCAAAAATTCATAAACTCAAAATATTAAAATACCAAAATATGAAATATTAAATCTGAAACATAATTTTAACATTAAAACACACATGTTTCAAAATATTAGAAAGAAACAGAATAAACTAATATTTTAGTAGCTCATTTCTAAAAAAATTCATCAAGTGAGAGGTCAGCAAATTCAATAATCCAACATCTTCCATCGGATCAAATCTATCTCCACTAACATCCCACATCTTGTTTTTTCAGCTTCGTATTGGTCAGAATTCTTTGATAGAAGTCGTTAGGTTGTTTTGGATGAAAACCAAGTCTTGAGCACGACTATAATTTAACATGTTCCTTCTGTAGAGAATGAATGAATGAGTCAGTACTCCAGTTATGTTCATCAAATGAAGATGAACTAAAGCTGTCCAAGTAATTTAAAAGACAAAGTTTGGAGTAGAGGAGTTTGAGCACCAAAGTTAGTCCACCAACTTGTAGATTCCATAGTAGTAGACATCACTAAAATGCATGTTAATCTTCAAAAGGACCACTCTTCATGGAGAAATAATGCATACTCCTCCATAAATTTCATGTGATCATCATCGCTTGGAAACAATTTTCGAAAACACTTTATTTCTTTCACGTGAGATTTATGGACCCTATGTGGACCATCTCTTGCCAAATCTTCATTTTGCCAATCATCACTATAAATTCTACAAAATACAAAACATCTATATAAATATCCATATATGTGAGGAAAATGAAATAATAAATCAGTATAGCTATATAATCATACCTTGGATTTAAAGAATGAGCTAGACAATGTAAAAGAGTGTTATTTTTTGTCCAGCGAACCACCAAAATTTCAGTAGACAACATCACATAAGGGACTGAATTCAGACATTAGACTCTTTTCTCTCTTTTAAATCTCAGCCTTCACTTCTCGATCATATCTCATATACCAAGTGAAGACATGGCTACTCGCTGTGTCACAGGAATCTGCATCATCTCATAATAGATCTTTTGAAATCAGTAATATAAGACACATTTCCCACCAATCACCATCGACAATCTATATCTTTAACAAAAGTTGCTTTTCCAGTTGTCATCATCTCTATAAGTAGACTTATTTCTTCACTTATAACCATGGCTTGAAGACCCTTTCTGATAAGCTTCAGTCTCTCTAAGCATCACAATGATTGATGCAAAACCTGTATCAGCAACCGAAAGTAATCTCAGCGGGACAGAACGTACCAAAAATGGCTAGTCTCATGTTATGGTTCACTTCAAGATGAAGTATTTATTGCAGAACATCTCCATAAATTTCAGAAATGTAATTACACTCCATATATGTTTCTTGATTCCATTCCACATTCTTTTCAGCACAAATATTTTTCAAAGCTAGATTGAGAGTCATGGACAAACACATGTGTCCAATAGATGTGAGAGAAACCTACATCTGCATCAAAAGTTTTCAGCCGCATCTTACAGTTTGGTGCAGGTTATCATTTATTAATTTTACAACGTTTGACCACCCACTTGATGAATAACTTCTCCCAACAATTTATCAAATGAAGAATTTGTCTTTCACTTCACCGAAACAACCACTTCCAAAAGTTGCTATGAAATTAATCTAAGATTTCCTTACATGATCACTTACAATCGTCACCTCTTTTTCCTTATGCTTGCGATTTCAGTGAGACAGTAACAACTTCTCAACATTGTTTCTTCTTGCTGCCCGATAAAAGTCGTCCGAATTTATTATAACTTGGAGGTACATAGCCATCAAGTTTGTTGACAGCAAACAAACTAAAACTGATGATAGATAAGGATATTCTTGCAAGATTGAATGGCACACCTCCAATTAAAACATCTTACAATTTTCTTGATCCAATTGATCTCTAGCTTGAATACCAAATGATGCCAATAATTGGTGAAAAGCAAGTCTTCCTTTTCTTATAAAGAGATTCACATGCCAATGGAACTTCTCTGGTCCCATGACTCAGATTTATTCAGCTATCATTTTCCAACTTCTGCATTTCAGTCTTGTCAGCCATTGTTGCTTTTCTACAAAGATAAATTCCATATCCTTTACTCCAAGTAAATGTGCTTTGACTCTAGATATAATACCTGTCGAATATCATATTACAAAAAAATGCATTTAAATTTTCAAGTTCCTCATGTTGTCCTAGCTTCTCCAATTTAGTTACAGTATCCGTAGTGGATGTTCTTCTTTTTCATTTGATGAATTGTAGATCCATTACCAGAACTACCACCAATGTTGACACTTTCAGATCGAGAATTCATCTTATATAAATATATATGAAATTACATTAAACAGAAATTGTATATGAAATCACATCTTCTCTATATAATACTCCCTCTGTTTCTAAATAAGTGTCATTTTAGTTTTTTCTTTTTGTTTCAAAAAAGTGTCACATTTGCATTTCCAATTGCCAACTTTTCACATATAATCTCTCTTACCCTTTTAAATGACCAATAGATGTTTTTAAATCTATTTTTATTCAAATAATTAAACATTAAATGAGGGTTATATTAGTATATTTTTCATTTTCTTAATCTCTGTGAAAAGTGTCAAAGTGACACTTATTCAGAAACGGATGGGTATTAAAAACACACAAAAAAACTAAGATATGTTGTATATGAAATATAATCAATGTATAACTAAAACATCATAAAAATCAGAAAGAGACAAGAACTGAAGAAGGAACGTGCTTAACTTGTTGTGCTTCCTTGCTGATTAGGCTAGACAACTTTGACACAGATTCACTGATACTTGAAGTTACTTTGTCTTTAGAGAGAAGTTATAACTTGAGAGTCAAAGAGAAAGAAAGAAAATAGGAGGGAAAAGATTAAGGTGGATGAGGAAGAGACTAATAAGCTATAATAAATATTTTTTAGGTAAACGAGTATATTTTCACACCAGAATTATCGTATAATAACAATTCCACACAAATTTTATGTTCGTCCTTAATTGCACACATTTTAAGTATTATGAACTTATTTACCCCTGTTTTCAAAGATTCACCCGAGCTACACAGACGAACATTTAGCTTGGCATTAATAGTTTAGAATCTTTAAACCGCATATCAAACCAAATACAATCACTGATATGCAAACACACAGTTGGCATCAAACTGAAAATCAACACTCGATTTGACCTGATATCAAATAGAGAACAAGACCATCATCCTACTAAAGACGTAAAGTCAAGTTATACTATTTGGATATATCAGGTACGGGACGGGTTGTTATTCGTTCAGTTTTGATACCATCATGCTTTGATATCAGTTTTTAATGGAGTTTGTATCAGTTTAGATATCTAAACCAAGCTAAATCTTCGTCTGCGTGACTTTGGGTTTGATCTTTGAAAATATGGAATAAATAGATTCATATATAATTAAAATGATGTGACATTATGATGAATATATGAAAGTTTTCTCGGAGACTGTTAATATACGATACATTGCTCTGTGTGGAATATGATCATTTGACCCAATACTTTTTCTTATATTGCAGCATTTCATAATCTTTTTATCCAGAACTAGATAGAATAAACAAATTATGAGTTTCTACCTATACACCTTGAATAATACAAAAAATAAAACATAAGTGATACATCTTGGAATTTTCCTAGAAACGTCTCCGTAGACGTTACCCCGTCACCAAGTGGGAGTCTCGTACACCGTCTTGCATTCGCAATAGCCCTAGCAAGAACATTTATTGCGATTTCCCAAGAATCTGGACATTCTAATTTTATTGGAAAGCTTGTGGGTGACGCGAAGGCTTCTCTTCATGAATTTCCGTGGGATCATGATATGTTGGAGTTCATCACTCCATTGTTTCATTTAGTAGTTTACTGAGAATATCATCCTCCATTCGTTCCCTTGCATCACAAGCACCGTCAGCACTGCATATAGCGGACATGTGATCGATTGAATTGAACACCAACCAACTCATCTGTATATTTCTCTATCAATAAATAGTTTATTTGACAAGAAAAAATGGTTGCTAATTACAAATGACTAAGTGAAAGCAAAAAATCGTCTACTGTTACATTTATTTTCGAAGACAAACCAATAAAAATTAAAGCAAACAAACAAAAAATATAGCAGCATGAAAACATAACAATTTTAAGAGCTTGGAATACTATCATTTATAGGTGAGATAAGACTCGACACGTAGAATTTGATACCTCTAGACAAGTTTGAGCAGGAGTGGGCGTGGCATTTCCGAGAGGCTTCACTCAATATGCACAGCGGTGAATATACGGTCAACGCTTCTCGACCATTGTGTAAACACGTAGTGTTCTGCAGGCAGAAAAGTGTGATAACATCGCGAGTATGTAGATATTTGGAAAGACGTAGAGAATTGATTTGGCTACCTATGGTCACCAAAAGATTGACTTACCCTTTTCCGTCACACATCCGTTACCTCTTAAGAACTCTCCAGGGTTAAGCGTGCTTGAAGGCTGGAGCTTAGATGAATGTAGTTGTGTGACCTATCGCAGTAGTATGATTCGTTCAGATACGCCGTGAACGTTTTTTAGATGCCAAAGCACGAAAAGGTCGGAGTAGGTGATTTGCCAGATTTATGACTAGTAAACAATGATTTCGAGCTCTTGCGACAAATTAATAACGCAACACCCGACCGTCCAGACGAGGGTGGCGGCCCACGCAGCCCGATAGAGGTGCAATGGGTGGGAGCTCAGCCGAGTAGAGCTTGATGCCACGTCGGCGTTAACGACAAGTGCGTATCAGAGCTGAACTGTTAGCCAATCTCGAGTTCTGACCTGAGAGGCGTGCTTCAGGCATGAAAGATCCTCTGTATTTCGTTGAGGCGCAACGATAGGTCCGTATGCGTTTTTGAGAGGGCGGGTGAGATTGTACACACATCTCCAGTCGACCGTGTGTGATCATCTCGCGAAAGACAAATGGAGGAGGAATCTATGGAAGTTTTGCGCATACTCACTATGTCACCTAAAGTTGACTTACCTTTTCCCAGCTCACACATCCGTATTATAGACATCTCCAGGGTCTAAGCGTGCTGCGGCTGGAGTCAGTGAAAGATGCGTGAATCCCTATCGGCGGAAGTGGTTCGCTATGTACCGCTGTAAGTGAGCCAAAGCAGCATCGGGAACAACACGATCGCAGTGCGTGATGGCTTTAGAGGCGACAGGTAAATCACATGATTTCGTAGACCTTGAGAATAAATATAACGCTAGATCTCCCGACCGTCGGACATGTGGGTGCGGGCCCACGACACCCGAACCTAGAGGACCCTGCATGGCCATAACCAGACAACTATACCAGCGCGATGATATCGGGGAGAGGTCGGGCTATACAAAAACGAGGACCACATCTTTGTTCGAATATGCAGTACTCTGTATAATCATCTCTAACCAGATCAAGGTATTGAAGCGTGGCGATGACAAGCATTCGGCGATATTAAAAAAGACTGGGAGATGATTAACTGCCTCAAGTCCCAAAGAAAATGATACTGCGAGAGTCTAAAGGTAACGCACAGTTAGCCTAGACTGCGAGACCAAAGTTCAAGTACGAAAATGTTAACACCCCTTATCATATGCATATGCATCATAATTTATAATCTAGGCATGATATCTCTCAATAACAACTTATTTTTAGAAGTTTTTGGTTTCACAAAAATACAACCCTCAAGTAACCAAAAACATGACAAACATACTAGACCTATTATTATTTTACAAAAAATAAATTTCTCAATTTTTTAACCGCTCAACCCAAATTAGCACGCACCCCAGGTAACTCATAAACTCTGAAGTCTAGATGAGTTAACGCAAGGTTAATAAAGATGACAATATACATTTGTATACCTCCTTGCGCGTTAACTTATATCATAGACTTAGGTTTAGTAGTTATAGGGTGGGGGTTTTTGTTTGTTGTGCAGGTTAAAATTGAAATATAAAAATAATTATATTTGAAAATAATAGCTAGATTTGTCAGTTTTTGTTCATTGCTGCTATTTATGTGACATATACTTTTTTAGAGGTTATCTGTAGCGTATTTCTCCTTTTATCTATCAGAAATTTCAAAAATCCCCGCACATGGTTAGCTATGGAGAGTAGCGTAGTGAGCGCTGAGTAATGTAATTTGAAATAATGTAATAATGCGAATACCCACCACACAAAGACGCGGGACCATGCAGCATCATCAGAAATACATGTGACCCAAGCTCTCCAACCAAGTAAGGGCTCAATGGTGCCCAACAGTGCTCCCACTACATTTGACGTTACTGTGAGACTATCCATATATTCCACTACTGTAGTTAAATAAAGACCATTTGCTTGTTATTTTTAATCCTCTTGATGAGCACCAATTAAAGCTCGCTTCCCTAAGATGTGATGTTTTACTTGCACTTTATATAATCAGCATACTATGATATCATAGACACTTGTCCACCGCTGTACCTACTCGTGAAACCATTTCTTTTGTTTAAGAGAGCAGCACCACGCTGCCCGCTAATTTATCAATAATTCCTTGTTCGGCCGACACTCGACTTGAGACGGAGAGGTACAAGTAACGAGCTATTCAAAACAAATTGATAGTGTGCTTCATTTTTATGTCGATGCGACGTTCCGGGCCTTTAGCAGTTTCATGCTTCTCAAAACAAGGTTGTGTCCCACAAGTTGTACAAAACTCTTTGGTAAAAAGTCTCGTGAATCTATCGGGTTCCGACTGTGTGGGAGAGGAGGCCGGTACCAAAAAAGCGGAGCCTGAAGAAACACCCCAGCGTAAGGTCGCATATCAAGTCCCGCACCCATCCGGAGAAAAACTGCGAAATCAATCCGGGTCTCCAACACTTCTCGTTCGCAATATGGAACTGACGATGGACTTAGAAGTACCTGTCTAAAAACATGTATCTCGTGAACCACATCACTGCTGACTGCAAAAATGGCGTTTGACCAAAGCGTGTTCTGAGAAGCTCTTACGAGTGTTTATAAAAGCTAAAAATCAATAAATACAAGTCCTTTGGCACTTGTGCTTCTCATAACCAGAAACTTCCATCGTCAGGACAAAAGCATTGTCGCCGCCACCACTATCTCTCTGTTGGAAGCCATGGAAAGTATCTGAAGGAGCATCTGTCAGTAAGTCACTAGTCATACTCATTTTTCTTGGTTTTCCTTTAGGTTAACAAAAAAAAAATACAGTAGAGCGAAAAACCCTAAATTTTGATCTTAATATCTGCTCAGGTTGTGTGTACTATATCGCCTTATTGTTTAAACTTTATACCACAGCCTCAATTAGGTGACAAATAAACACACACCCTAAATAATTAATTTAGTTTGCCACGCTTAACGCGGAACATATTGTCTAAGCCAAAACTCTAACCGTTTTAAACAAGTAAGACACACCAAGGAATGTAGAAAAAAGTTAAAAACAAAGTGAAGTACACAACAAAATATAAATATATTTCAAAACAAAAAATTATATATAATGATCATATAAATCTTTATTTATCTAAGAGATTTAGATGATATATCTTTACTTCTAAGTTCCATAATTTTTAAAATAATTATATACAGTTGTTGGTAACTAATAAAATAAAATAACATTAATTATGAATCTTTTTAGATTAACACAAAATCCAACTAGCTAAAGAAATATCAGATCATTGGCAGGAGCACCGAGAAAACGCCGGTATCATATCGTTTTGGTAGCGTTTTTTGT
>CAJHQP010006276.1:0-39416 GCA_905132765.1 Moricandia arvensis | reverse complement strand
AAGTAGAATTAAAGTTATATAACCCAAAAAAAAAAATAATAATTGATTATAGGACTGTCAATGGATTTTTCATTGGCTATCCTGAGAAATCTGATGTGTCGTGTTTTTATCGGTTTTAGTATATGTTGTCATATAGTATTTCAAGTCTTTTTGTTGTCTTTTGTACTTTTTTAGGTCACAATGCGTTTATTTGGAGTTTCGGGCACAAGAAGGGAAAAACAAGTCGAAGTATGCAGAACTGTACCAGGAATCGAGGGATCTCTGCCACACGCCAAGGATCGACCGATCCATGGATACTGGATCGACCGATCCATGGATACTGGATCGACCGATCCATGCACTGAATCGATCGATTCATTTACAAGGAAAACTGGATCGATCGATCCAGTGCTCTTTCGGCTCCACCAACCCACTTTCGAGCTGTGCACTCATTTTACCCACTACCAACCCAATAATTTCGACAAGCTTTATCATTTTCTGTCTTTTGAAGACCAGAGAAGCCAAAGAAACCCAAGAAGGAGATCTTGAGAGAGATTGGAGAGATTTGAGAGATTTGTTGTGATTTTTGTAAAGATTTGTGAAGGAGTTCATCTCAAAACCATTTGGAGAAGATCTTCTTAACCTTTACTCTGTTTCAATACAATTCTATCATGTTTTCTCATCTGATTTCGTGCTGTTCTTGTTTGACCATGTGTGAGTAGTTATCTAGTTGGGTTAAGGGGTTCTCATAGGGGATTTCTTGATGTCTTGATGCATAAAACGTGTTTAGATACAAGGATCACGTTTTGGTTCTTCATCTACTGGTTTTCTTACTGCTTGAATTGGATTGATCACCTAGTTCATGATATAAGGTTGTTTAATGCACCGAAAGTGATAGTTTAAACTCCCGAAAAGACTTTAGATGAGCAAAGTGTCCTTAACCTTCGGAAGTTGATGTTATTGCGCTTTGTGAACATATTGAACATGTTCTTAATGCTTGTTTGGAAATTGAAACTCAGCGGAAGTTAGTGTGGAAATTTCTATAACATAGAGAATTAGCGCTGCGGAAGTAGTTTAATTCTATCGTTGTGTTTGAGTTCTAGACGGTTCTTAGTTTATCCCCGTATCTATCATAAATTGCATCTTTGTTGAAAAGAAATCTCTGAGAATTCCCGCTGCCCAACGCTTGTTAAATTGTTTACAAACCGTATAAATATTCTACTGCTCGTTTGTTTATGTTTATTCGAAGTTTTAGAAATTAAAAACCAAACAAAAATATCTTTTATCGCTTTAGCTAGTAACCTGTCTGATTCTCTACGTGTGATCATCGGTCCCTGTGGATTCGATCCTGCATTGCTACTGCGTACTTTACTGTGCACTTGCAGTTAGATAATCGGGTTAAAACCTGAGCTATCAAGTATTTGGCGCCGTTGCCGGGGACCATTTCCTGTTGCCTACGAGTTTAGGATAGGAGTTTCGTCTAAGACACTAACCTTACTAATTTTTGTTTTTAGTTTTATTTTGTGCAGGTTTTCAGTGGAGAAAAGAAGGAGTTCGCCTGCAGATACAGTTACTGGCAGCAAGAAGAGGGAGACATATTGGAAGATGACATTGAGGATGAGCCATACGTGGAGCCACCCTTTGAAGAGAGCGTACTCACACCAGAACAGAGTGCGATGGTAGATGAGCTGTGCAAAGAGAACCCAATGATGAGAAGGAGTAGCCTAGCAGCAATGCTGAGGTTAAACCTCATGTCACATCGGGCAATGCTAGAAGGAAGAGAGCTCACAATGCTGGAGATGAGGAGTGCTAACGAGCTAAAAGAGGTATTTTATTGGGTTCCACCGACCCAATTAGAAGGTATGTGCGAACGGACTTTTGAACCGTATGATTTTGATGATCGCCTACCTGTTGCTGAAGAAATTACCTCTACTATTGATTGTTCTATGCTTATAAATGAATGTCTAAATCTGATATGTGAAACTAGGGAACTAGACGCTTTTAGAGAAGAAAAGTTTGTTAGAGATTATTTTGTAGTCTGTTTTGACACGAATTATATTTGTGCTTCAATTGATCTCGAATCAGACTTTTATTTGCTTGATGAACCTAGTATTCCTCTTGAACTTCATGATCTAGGGTGTGAAACTGATATCGATAAAATCATAGAAAACCCTGAGATCGACATCGATCATGAGAATGTGAATATTGTGTATTATTTGATTGATGGTGATGAAGTGGACTACTTTGTGAGAACCTCGTTTGAACCTGTAGTAGACTTTGTGTTTCCATCAAATGCATTTGATTCTCATGATCATCTGAACCTCAAGGAGCATGTGTTAATCCATGCTATATCTTTAGTAAAGCTCCTTGACGATAAATCTGTCTATTTTCTATGGACAGTAGTGTGCTCCTTTGCACACTTTGATTCTTGTGTTTGCAGGAGAAGGACCAAAGGTGCATTGGCTCAACCTTTTGATTCTTATGACTAGCAAGCGCGTAAAGTCAAGCTATGAGACTCAAAACAAGCGCACTTGGGAGGCATTCCCCTGTTATCCTTTGTATATATGTGTGTTGTTTTATTTTACTTATGTTTTCTTAAATAAGAGTTGCAGGTCGGGTGCAAGGTCGAACAAAACGCAAAAATGTCCCAAAGAAGATGCCCTCCATATCTACGCATTGCATTGTAAAGTTTTCTTTTCCCTTGTCTTAGTGTTTTTATTTTAATTTATCACCCTCTTTTGGATTAATTTTCACACCGCTTTTTTCTAGTGTTGTTTTCATTTTTAGTGTTTTTGAAAATGTTTTTGAGTCTTTGTAAAAAATTTTTAAAGGTTTCATTTTTTTTGTGTTTTCGGTTTTATCGTGTCAGTTTTATTTGTTTTGTCAAGAACTACTGTTTTCTTTGGTATAACCGTAACTAAAGCCTTAATAACCATTCGTTTAGCCATCCATTGTAGATCTCAGAACATAAGAATATCAGTCTACCAATGCCACCATACTTGTGTGGGTATCTGAAAGATCCAAAGCTGATTTCACTTAATCTACTTAGTTCTCTTGTCTTGGGACTTGGTATACAGTGGATCGGAATCCTCGTTCAGGTCTGAAAAGATTGTGAGTACGGTTTCCCTCTCTCTTCCCTATAAAAAAAAAAAAAAAAATATCCATCGATCGATTCATATATCCAATCGATCGATTGATCAAAACCCAAAAGCCGTAAGAAAGTGATCGATCGATGCATAATCCAAGCATAATTCAATCGATCGATGGATTATTAAAAAAAAAAAGGAATAAGAATAAAGGTCAAAAAGAAGTGAATCGGGGATTCAGTGGTTACACCCATTAATATTCGCATCTCATGGAAGCCTGTTCAATAAACTAAGTCGATAGAAAAAATAAAATGATACCCTACAAGGTAGGGAGAAATCGACTTAGGGAAGTGAGAGGAAAGAAACCAAAAATAAGAAACTTGAACGAGTAATGACTCCATGTGTCCATTGATCGATATTCCCTCGATGAGACCGCACATTAAAATTCCAAATAAGAAGTTAGCGATGGTGAATTTGGGTCACTCCAAGTTGTGGTTGAAAGTGGTATGGTTGCTAAGCTAAATGTAAAATACATGAGACTAATCTCTTGGATTGGTATTCTAGATGTGGCTTACAACAGGTAATGGTAAACGCGGTTGTCTAAAGAAAATGAGAGTTCTCGTGTTTTTTAAATTCTTCTCCCTTCGGCTTAATCTTTGTTTCCTTTGCTTGAGGACAAGCAAAGATTCAAGTCTAGGGGTTTTGATGTGTCGTGTTTTTATCGGTTTTAGTATATGTTGTCATATAGTATTTCGAGTCTTTTTGTTGTCTTTTGTACTTTTTTAGGTCACAATGCGTTTATTTGGAGTTTCGGGCACAAGAAGGGAAAAACAAGTCGAAGTATGCAGAACTGTACCAGGAATCGAGGGATCTCTGCCACACGCCAAGGATCGACCGATCCATGGATACTGGATCGACCGATCCATGCACTGAATCGATCGATTCATTTACAAGGAAAACTGGATCGATCGATCCAGTGCTCTTTCGGCTCCACCAACCCACTTTCGAGCTGTGCACTCATTTTACCCACTACCAACCCAATAATTTCGACAAGCTTTATCATTTTCTGTCTTTTGAAGACCAGAGAAGCCAGAGAAACCCAAGAAGGAGATCTTGAGAGAGATTGGAGAGATTTGAGAGATTTGTTGTGATTTTTGTAAAGATTTGTGAAGGAGTTCATCTCAAAACCATTTGGAGAAGATCTTCTTAACCTTTACTCTGTTTCAATACAATTCTATCATGTTTTCTCATCTGATTTCGTGCTGTTCTTGTTTGACCATGTGTGAGTAGTTATCTAGTTGGGTTAAGGGGTTCTCATAGGGGATTTCTTGATGTCTTGATGCATAAAACGTGTTTAGATACAAGGATCACGTTTTGGTTCTTCATCTACTGGTTTTCTTACTGCTTGAATTGAATTGATCACCTAGTTCATGATATAAGGTTGTTTAATGCACCGAAAGTGATAGTTTAAACTCCCGAAAAGACTTTAGATGAGCAAAGTGTCCTTAACCTTCGGAAGTTGATGTTATTGCGCTTTGTGAACATATTGAACATGTTCTTAATGCTTGTTTGGAAATTGAAACTCAGCGGAAGTTAGTGTGGAAATTTCTATAACATAGAGAATTAGCGCTGCGGAAGTAGTTTAATTCTATCGTTGTGTTTGAGTTCTAGACGGTTCTTAGTTTATCCCCGTATCTATCATAAATTGCATCTTTGTTGAAAAGAAATCTCTGAGAATTCCCGCTGCCCAACGCTTGTTAAATTGTTTACAAACCGTATAAATATTCTACTGCTCGTTTGTTTATGTTTATTCGAAGTTTTAGAAATTAAAAACCAAACAAAAATATCTTTTATCGCTTTAGCTAGTAACCTGTCTGATTCTCTACGTGTGATCATCGGTCCCTGTGGATTCGATCCTGCATTGCTACTGCGTACTTTACTGTGCACTTGCAGTTAGATAATCGGGTTAAAACCTGAGCTATCAAAATCAAAGGGGTACACATTTTTATTGTCCTAACCATAGTACAAGAATAGTTGATTCGGGTATTGCTAGGTTCATTGAAAACGGTGAAACTAGTGGGAGTGTTGAAACACGAAAGGTGAACTTAATGAAATTAAGGTTAAAATGTCTTCACTTGCAGTTCCACCTGAGGTAGTTGTTCCTATTGTTGCAACAGAATTTAATGACACAATAGGACAACATAATATTGTGCTAGTCCCACAAGGTAAAGATATTGTTGTTGAACCTGTCACAATTCAAGTAGAGAATTGTAAACCACAAGTAACTTTAAAGCGATCTGAAAGGAAAAGAAGATCTGTCATATCAAATGACTATGTGGTTGCTGTTGAAAGTGAATGTGGCTTAAGCATTGATGAAGACCCGCTCTCATTCAAAAGACCATGAAAAGTAACAATTCTAGAAAAGGTTTGATGCCACAAAGATGTAATAATATCTATGGGTGATAATGAAGTTTGGTACTTAGTAGAGTTGCCTAATGGTTTCAAAACCATTGGTTACAAGTGGATCTTTAAGACTAAATGTGACTTGAAAGGTAACTTAAAAGATACAAGGCTCATCTTGTTACTAAATGTTTCACCCATAAAAGATGACATTAACAATAAAGAAACATGCTCTCCAGTTTCAAAGAAGGATTCTTTTAGAATTGTTTTTGGCTTTGGTGGCTCATTATGATCTTGAGTTTCACCAGATGGATACTTAACAATCCTTATGAATAGAGTGCTGGAGGTGGAAGTATAGATGGACCAACATGAAGGTTTCCAAGGTCAGAAGAAAAGAAAATATGGTGTATAAGCTGAGAAAGTCAACATATAAACTGAAACAAGCTTCTTGACAATGGTATTTGAAGTTTAATGATACCATTGCGTCATATGGTTTGTAGAGTTGATCGTTGATCGATGTATCTACACTAAGGTCAGTGGGAGCATATTTTTTATGTTAGTCATATATGTTGATGTAATTATGCTTGCTGCAAATAACCTAGACATGTTACATAATGTAAAGTAGTATCTCTCTAAGAACTTTGAACTGAAAGATATGAGTGAGGCATCTTATGTGGTCGGAATAGAATCTTTCGAGATAAATCACAAGGACTGCTGAGTTTGTCTCAGAAAAGATATATCAGTAAGATCTTAAAGAGATATATTTAAGAAAGAGCTCCGTAAGAATAGCTCCAATTCAGAAGGGGGAATTTTAGTAAGGATGAATTGGAGCATAAAAATATAGATAGATTTCCTTAGACATTAGTGGTTCGAGTTAGAACTATATCGGACATGTATTCAGCTTGATATCATTTTTTTTTGATATTGGAAAGTTGGGCCGATAAGAAAAGTATTTCCGAAATGAACCACTGGAACGCTGCAAAGAAAGGTCCATTGGTACTTGCAAGGCACCAATGAGAATATGCTTACATAAAAGAGATCTAATTAGTTAAGGGTCATTGGATATTCAGATTCAGATTATGTCAAATGTGTTGATGGTAAAAATCAACTTTTGGCTATTGCTCCTATTAATTGAGGGAACAATAAGAAAGAAAGTGGACAACAGTCTGTCATTGCTACTTCCACTATTAAGGCTGAATTGTGGTATGCTTTGAGGCCACAATTCAATAATAGTGACTACGGAAATTTATCTCAGGCCTTTTGGATTGTCGACATTAATTATAACCAAGTCGCTGAGAGTTTTTGGTGATTATTTCGCAGTTGTCTTCTTTTGAAATGATGACAAGTATAGGAATGGTGCTAAGCACATTAAGTTAAAATACTTGTCTGTTAAAGAAGAAGTTCAGAAACATAGAGTGTCATTTGAGCGCATAAGAATGGCACTACAAGAAAAACCGGCGTTTACTAGGAAAATTTACGAGGAAATCTTTTCCTCGTAAAGTTACTACGGCTTTACGAGGATCTTACGAGGAAAAGAGTTTTCCTCGTAAATCCGAAGTAAATGTACGAGGAAAAGATTTCCTCGTAAAGTAGTAGTAATGTTACGAGGAAATTACTTGGAAGATGATATTTCCTCGTAATGTCGTAGTACTAATTATCCTCGTAAATTCGTAGTAATATTTTACTACGAAATTAAGAGGAAAATGACTTTTTACTTCGAAATAGAGAGGAAATAGCTAGAAAATATGTATCTTATGTTTTGTACCTACTTTTCCTCCCAATTTCCTAGTACAAATTCAGATTCGAAAATTTCTATAAATACCACCATTTGTGATTCATTTGAAACACACCAAAAAAAAATCAGCTATAAGCTTGATCAAAGAAAAAAAAATGTCTGGTCCGGGAAATATTTTCGAGTTGCGGAAGTGGATGTATTCACACAGAGATAATAACGGGAGAGTGACGAAAGAATTTCTTGAAGGGTTGGAGACTTTTATGCATCAAGCAGATTCTACACCACTCACGCAGGAAAGTGGTAAGATGTTCTGTCCTTGTCGGAAATGCTGCAATACAAAATTAGGTCCTCGTGAAAATGTTTGGAAGCATTTACTAAATAGAGGTTTCATGCCATATTATTATATTTGGTATCAACATGGAGAAGATGCTAGTTGTATGAATGAAGCTAGCAGTAGTAATAGCAATGCTGAGACTGAACCGGTTAATCACTTGCTTAATGAAAATAGCTATCATCACCAGGAGGAACAAATGGTAGATTGTGATAGGGTTCATGATATGGTAGGTGATGCATTTATAACTCATGATGATGATGAAGTTGAAGAACCTAACTTAGATGCAAAAAAATTATATGAAATGTTAGAAGTTGCGAATGAGCCAATTTATAGTGGTTGTAGAGAAGGTCTGTCAAAATTGTCGTTGGCTGCTAGAATGATGAGTATTAAAACCGATCACAATCTACCTGAAAATTGTATGGATGCATGGGCAGACTTGTTTAAAGAGTATTTGCCAGAAGACAATGTGTCTGCTGAATCTTATTATGAGATTCAGAAATTGGTATATAGTCTTGGGTTGCCCTCGGAGATGATAGACGTTTGCATCGACAACTGCATGATTTACTGGGGAGATGATGAGAAGTTAGAAGAATGTCGATTTTGTAAAAAGCCACGATTCAAACCGCAAGGTCGAGGGTGTAAGAGGGTACCGTACCAAAGGATGTGGTACCTACCAATCACGGATAGATTGAAAAGATTGTATCAATCTGAGGAGACTGCTGGAGGGATGAGATGGCACGCCGAGCATACTCAGACGAATGGAGAGATGACTCATCCGTCAGATGCAAGAGCTTGGAAACATTTTAACAATGTACATCCACATTTCGCTAGCAATATCCGGAATGTGTATCTTGGATTATGCACTGATGGATTTAGTCCATTTGGAATGTCAGGGAGACAATATTCATTGTGGCCAGTCTTTCTTACACCGTACAACCTGCCACCGGAGATGTGCATGCGACGAGAGTTTCTATTCTTGACCATATTAATACCTGGTCCAAAGCATCCAAAGCATACAGATTCTGAGAATGTATCCGAATGAATTAAGTATGTTTTATAAGTTTGTTTAATAACAAAAACGAATTTGAATTATGTATGTTTTATAAAAAAATTGAAATAGAATTTGAGGTTTTGGTGTAGAAGAGGTTTGGAGTTTGGTTGTAGAAGAAGATGTTATAAGTTATGGAAGTTGTGGTTTGGGGTTTGGGGTTTCAAGTTTAGGGATTTACAAACACTTTCCTCGTAAAACCCAAGTAAACAAAAACACGGGACTAGTTCTTTCCTCGTAAACTTTTACTAGGACTTTACGAGGAAAACACTAGTCCCGTGTTTTAATTTCCTCGTAAAGGCCTAGTAAAAGTTTACGAGGAAAGCACTAGTCCCGTGTTTTTGTTTACTAGTGTGTTACGAGGAAAATAAAACACGGGACTAGTGTTTTCCTCGTAACGTCCTAGTACATTTACTAGGCCTTTACGAGGAAACATGTTTCCCTATATAAACCTGAGCCTGCGAGGAAGCTCATTACAAGCAATCTCCTATCAAATTCCTATCAAGGTACTCTCTACCTCCTAGTTAGGGAATTTAGATTAGGTGGTTAGTTTAGGGAGTTTAGATTAGGTGGTTAGTTTAGGGAATTTAGATTAGATGGAGTATTTATTTAAACTATATTTTTTAATTGATACGGGAATTAATTTTTTTTTTTTTCAATTTAGATGCCTAGACAAGACAAGGTTGCTAGGGCGGCTCAGAGGTCGTCGTCGTCTTCGTCGTCTCAGCAGGGCCGTGCCAGTAGTATTCACTACGGAGATCTTTTTGGCCGTGAGGTTGGCGGATCTTCTTCTTCCGCTCCCGGTTCTGCGATTCCGGATGTCGGAAGTATTCCTGAGACTCAGTTCCCACCACCTCCTCCTCCTCCTCCACCGGCCGTCCGGGTTCATCCTGATTTGGAGGTGCCGCCAACCGCTCCATTTGCGGTATACACGGTCGAGGACATTATGGCAGCTCCAGGCAGGGAAGGGCTACCCGAGTTAGATCCTTTCCGACGGGACGGACGCAACATATTCTGGTATGTTTTATTTTTTAAATTTTTAAAATTTATTTCTTAATTAACAAAAAATTAATAAATTTAATAAATATTTTTTTCAGGTTTAATGTTGACGGGTCTGTCGCTCAGAGCGTCACCGATTGTATCAGGGGATACTTTCCCGATGCAGCTCCAAACTGGAAAATGACGGCCAGCCACACCAAAAAGACCTGGTTCAAAACGTTCGCCGTAAGTCGTTTATTTTTTAATAATTTATAAATTTTAATATTATTGAACTAATTAATTTAATATTGTCTTCTTTCAGCAAAAATATCGTTGGTCCATTGGGATTCACGAGATGGTGAAGAAGGAGTTTCAGGCGAAGGCAAAAACGAGATTGCTCGACATTGTCTACAACTGGAAGAGCAATTTTCAGGTGAATTTCTAAATTTAATTCAGTTTATATCGATCATTCATTTCAAATAATTTTAAAAATTATTTTTTTTTCAGGTCGATGGTTATGAGGCGGGGAAACCCGATTGCCTCACATTTACGGTGTGGGATGGCCTCATCAGTTATTGGGGGTTGCCAGACTCGATCAGAACCTCCCAAACCAACTCCGAGAACCGCATGACGAAAGACGACCATGGCAACACCAAGATGCTTCACACCGGGGGTCGAAAACCTCACGCGGGGATCCGTCTAGACATGGTAACAAAATTAATTAATTATTTTTTTAAATCTATTTATATTTTTTAAATTAATAATTAATTTTTAAAATAATTTTTTTAGGCTAAAGAGACGGGAGCTCTTCCATCTCTGAAAGAGCTTTACGAGAGGACCCACCGGAACAAGGCTGGGCATTTTGTAGATCCTAGATCCGAGCGGATCTACAACGATGTTGCTGCTCGGATTGACCACCGCCAAACCCAGCTCACTCAGCAGTCTGGGACACCCGTCATATTATCCACTCCTGAAGTGGATAAGATTTACGAGGAGGTAAATATTTTTTTTTTTAATTTTTTTTTATTTTAAAATTTATTTTTTTAACGTTATTAATCAATCTTTTTATTTAAAGGTCGTCCCTAGGAAAAAGGGACGCATCGTCGGGATTGGTTCCGTTAACGATGTCCGCGCAGCGACATCGTCTTATGCTCAGGAACAGCACGATGTCACGGTTCAGCTGCGCACGGAGTTGCAGGCGACGCAGTCTCATGTGAGTTCTCTTACCGAAATCTTAGATGTTTTAGCGGTCGAGAACTCCGTAGTGGCGGAGATGTTGCGTGTCAGACGGGAATCCGGAGCGCTTCCAACACGACATCCACCACCACATCCGTCGACGAGCAACGTGGACGAGCGGGAGTTCCAGGATGACGACTTCGCTCGTCGATTTCACGAGGGCCATCCTTAGTTTTTTTTATTTTAATTGTATATATGAATTTAAAATTTAAATATTTAGTTATATAAAATATTTTGTTATTTCGTTTTTGTTTATAATTTAGATTTTTTAATTTTCAAAAAAATATTATTTATATTTATTTTAATTATTATTTTTAATGAGAAAAAATATATTTCGCGGTAAATTCCTAGTAACGTTTTCCAAGTAAAGTCCTCGTAAACTATCGAAGTAAAATCCTAGTAAATAGTCAAAGTAATTTCCTAGTAAGATTTCGTAGTTAATTCCTAGTAAATCTTTACTACTCCTTTACGAGGAAACTATTACTACGACATTACGAGGAAACTTACGAGGCCTTTACGAGGAATCTTAAACCACGAGTTTACGAGGAAAACATTTCCTCGTAAATTAACTAGGAGTTTACGAGGAAATATGCTTTACGATGAACGGCTCACTACGAAACGCGTTTCCTCGTAAACTCCTAGTAAAGGACGCTTTACTAGGAAATGACGAGGAAATACCGTCCTAGTAAAACCTCTATTTTCTTGTAGTGTGGATAATGATAGCGGATCCGCAAACTAAAGCTTTACCACCCAAGGCGTTCAATGGCCATTTAGAACGTATGGGTATTATAGATAAAGCCTTGCTATTATAATTATGGAATGCTCATTAAGTATTTGACACCTAGGAATTCAATTAAAGTTAAGTTTCTGATTTAATAAATATGTTATCATTAAAGAATGTGTATACACTTAAGGTTCAAAGATAACATATGGTAACTTTTTGAGAATAAAAGTTCTTCTCATGTAAAGATAATATAAAGTTAGAATTGGTTTGTGATACATGGAAGGGACTATGCCGGTTAAATGACATACAACCGCCATGATCCGATCAATTCTAATTTTGTAAAGATCAAGTGAACTTGATGTTAAAGTGCACGTTAAAGTTATTGAACCCTTAAGTTGACACAAAAGTCAAGTGGGAGAATGTAAGAATATTTTATATTCTGTATGACCTATGTGTCTATTGGTTTAGTTATAAAGTTCAAGTTCACATTAAATTTATGAGTTCTAATATTAAAGACGATATTGTGATGGATCGGTTTCGATTAAAGACATTAGAATTCGGGTGTATTGATATACCCCCTCCTTTACCTTAACTTGTGAATATCCTTCCTCCTATGATCATAAAGATATAATATACATTTATGTATTTATATAGTTGGTGGTGGTTATGAGTGAAGGGTTGTGTTAGTTCATGACACCCCTTATATTAATATATATAAGGGTATTGTTTTCTCTTTATTTGATGATAACAAAAACTCTAGTAAAATCACATAATAGAAAAGATCTAAGGAGGGATTAGATTCTTGTCCATTGAAGAATTACTAAAGAGAAAGGTCTAAGGAGGAGAAGTCAAAATACATCTTATAAGAATCAAGAGCATGGACTAAAGGTTAGTGTTTCTATCTTCTTCTCTAGAAATTATCAGGGTTGAATTAATCTAAATCTAGAATAAAGTCTTGGTAGATTTCAAAGTAGAAATCATAAAAATTAATCTTACATGTTACGCCAAAATCCCTTTCGATTTGAGGAGGTTGAGCCATGGCTTTGAGAGAGAAAAAAGAGAAACTAATGAATATGAGAAATAACGTAGATAAGAAAAAAAAATCAGAAGCTATTGTAGCTCTGATGATGAAGCCAAAGATGTTACATAGGTGTTACACATAAGTTGGAATACAATTACGATATTGACGTAGTGGTTACGATAGATTTTGGAATATTTTCCTATATTCTTTCATCTTTCTCTCTCTCTCGATTATCGTTTGATATCTCTCTTTTGATTATCGTTTGATATCTCTCAGATTCTGAGGTTTAGGTTTGAATCTGTTTTGGTCTTTATAACTTTTTCATCTTCTTCGTCTTTTGGATTCACCCAGAAATCAAATCTAGGGTTTCAATTAAGGAAGACGAGTCACAAAATCCCAACGGGGCCTTCTTCATTCTATGTCCAGTTATATTATATCAGATTGTGGATGAGCGTTCGTGGAATCAGGTCATCTCGTGGAACAAAAACAACAACAATAGTTTCATCATCTCAGACTTGAAAAGGCTTCGCAGAGAAATTTCTTATGAAATCCTCTAGGGAATTTATCGCAAAGCTTCACTCTCATGGCTTTCGAAGTGTCGTCAAAGGTCCTAAGGAGTTGGAGAACATGATGAATTCACGAGAGGCCTTGTGATGAAGAAGATGATGGTCAAAACCTACAGATTGATCAACAACAAAAAGGAAAGCATAGAGTTCCTCAACCGTAGAGAAATTCTTGCAAAGTTCAAAGATGTGATTAATGAATTTTTCTTATCTAATAACTCAATTTATGATTTTTCTTTCTTTCAGAAAAAGTATATGTGTTTGTAATTCATGTTTTATGCAATAAGAATAGTATATCCTCTTTACTTGTAAATGTTTAGTAATCTTTTGTATCTATGTTTCCATATAATTTTAGTCAAATCAACATGGTGGTTTTGTGTTTGAAAGAGATGTTCTTTACTTTTTTGCTGTAGATTGTGAATCACGTCTTCATACTTCTTCCAAAAATTAAACTTTAATTACTACATCGTTTTTATCTCATAAGAGACTTTGAACGCCTCATGTGTGGTATATCAATAGAAGCAACTCCCTTTATTCTTTCCCATTGAAGAGATCGTGTTTCTCGCAATAGTAGCTTCTTGTATCATCACTTCAACCATCTGCCTTTTAGCTTCTCAACAAGTTCTTTACCCACACAGTAATCAGATTTTTGGTACTCTCTCAATCACATTTTACTTTACAACTAGATTTTAACCCACACGTCCGTGCGAATACTTTTCTATTTTATAAATGTATTTGATATTATTACAAATATTTTAATTATATAATTTTTAATTTAATGCTATATATTGTGTAACTCTATAATTTTTTCATATTTCTTCTTCAACATTATTAATATAAAGTGATTTTTTAAACATTTTAATTTGTTATTGATTTTTATTACTTATTAATATATTTTCGAGTTAGATACAATAAAATAACCATATGAAATAATCAAATAAAAAATCTCTTTCAAATAAGTTTTTTTCTTTAATTTATACATTTTGCATATAATATATTTTAAATATTATTTATTTATATTATAAAGAAATCTATTTAATATGTATAAGAAAATATACTTTAACATATATCATTTTAGTGTTTTACGGAATTTATAAGTAAAAACACTGTTTTGTTTAAATAATATAGATCTATTTTTAGTAAATTTTATACATAGTAGTATCTATCATATTATTTTATTAAAATTTATTGATATATGATATTTTTGGATGTTATGATATTAAGTTTTATTTTAAAAAATTAAGACTTCATTGCTTTAATTTTTACAGCATACTCAAATAGTTTTTTCATGCTGCATTTCAAAGTTTTATTCATTATTATCCACGATTTTATCTTTTCTAGAATTTGCAATGTTATTATTTTGAGTGTAAATATTTATTTTCAAAATTTTATATTTGTCAAAAAAACTTTAAAAAATTACACAACTATTTTTGAGTTTGGAACATCAAAATTAATTTTGATTTTTTTGTTACTACATCTAATCTATTATTTTATACATAAGATATTTGAATTTTAGTACTATTTAAAAGAAAATTCCCAACATATTTTTTATAATTAAAACAAAAAAAAATTTAAAATTAAAATTTGATTTGTCATTAATATTTTGAGTGAGTTGCTAAAATACCATAGTTTTCTATTGACATTTTAAAAAAATAGTATATGAATTAAAGTTTATTATATATTATTATGTTTTTGTATGCAAACATTTTTAAAAATATATTGTTGAGAGTTTCAATAAAAAAAAATTGTAGATATATAAGTTTAACATATGTTAATACATTTATTTTGTATAAAGCTATTATACAGTTTATGAATTTTAGTCTATTTTAAGGGGAATTTTCAAAAATACCACTTTTCTTGTACCACTTTTCATTTTTACCTTCATTAAAGGGACATTTTCAAAAATACCACTTTTTAAGGGAAATTTTTTTTAAAATTAATTAGAATCCTAAATTTTAAATTTCTAAACCCTACTCCCACCCTACACCACCTCTTAACTCTAAACCCTAAGTTTTAGATTAATTAACCCAAGGGTTATAAGTGTGTTTTCAACTTAAAAACAAGGGTAAAAGTGATTAGTGTATTTTTGAAAAGTGGTACAAGGAAAGTGGTATTTTTGACAATTTCTCCTATTTTAATGATGAATGATGATTTGTTTAAATGAAAAAGTTTACAATTTAAAAGTTGTTAATTTACCTACTTAATATAATTTTATCATATTTAGTTCATGTAACACTTCTATTTACATATAATCCATAATATATTTATAGAATTTATAAAAAAAATAGTAGAATTTTTATTTTCTTGTTTATAATAAAATTTTAGTTAACAATAATTTATAATAATATTATATAACTAATTACGAAATTTATTAATGTATTATTTTATAAAAATATTTAAATTCTTAAGTAAGATTTTGTTAGATTCTTTCTCAACAGTTTTGTTATAATTAAAAATAAAATTCAAATCTTTAGTTGGTTTATTATTAATGTAAATAATTAAATATGTCATATTAACTAATTTTTGAAATGGTCTAATTACTATTTGTTAAAAGTATATAAAATTTTAAAATTTGTTAATTTACCTATTTAATATAATTTTACTATATTTAACTAATGTAACACTGCTTTTTTTACATAATAGAGAATATATTTATAGAATTTATAAAAAATAGTATAAAATTTTATTTTTCTGTTTTATGATAAAAACTTAGTTAAATTTATTTATAATAATATTATATTACTAATCAAGAAATTTATTAATGTATAATTTTATAAAAATATTTAAATTTTTAAGTAAAATTTTGTTAGATTCTTTCTCAACAGATTTTGTTATAATTAAAAAAAAATTCTAGTTGCTTTATTATTAATGTACCAAATTTATATACCCAAAATATTCGGTGGGTTTTACACACGTTTTAGAAGGATTGAAAATTCTGTTATCAAATTATAAATATGGTATAATGAGTTGAGGAATATTTTGAAAAAAAATTTGGTTTCTAATTGATTGATTATCAAAACCGTGATTGTTTAAAAAATCTTTTAGATCTAATATCTAATATATTTAAATTCAAAATCTTATAGGTTCAAAATATACTATTTTATTTGGTTCCTAATTTATGTTAACATTTAGAAATCAAGTATTTCTTATATCGTAGGGGGAAATGATTAGAATAAAGGACGGATATGTATTATCAATAAATTGTTACAAAAAATTTAGGAAGATATGCATTAAAAATATATGGAAATCATAAATATTTGTTCAACTGTTTGTAATATTGGGTAGATTTGAGTATAAAAATATTCGATATTTTTATTTTCAAACTGAAACAGGTGCAACTAATCACAATATTTCCTATATTCGTGTACCTGTATATTTTTAGATTTTTAATTATTATTCTAAGCGGAGATCGATATTTAATACATGTTTTCTGAAAATTAAACTCTCAAAACTTTTATATTTTACTAAAATAAATAAATTAATAATATATTTATAGATAGTTTTATATAACATACACTAAATATTTTGAGATTGTTTTTTTATGACAAAGAAATAACAACCCATTGAAATTAATTAAATATATTATTTTAAATGATATTGGAAGAATCTGTAAATAAGAAAGAAATAGGATGTCTAAATGTGTAAATAGAAGAAAATATTTAATCTGCTATCCGTGTTTCCAAACATTATTCCTTTAGTCTACTATCTATATTTCCAAACATTTCAATTTTGTTCTTGATTTTTAATAATATAAATGTTAGTTAATAGATAAGTCACAACATTTTTTAATAAGTCCAAAAAAAAATGTCAAGGTAATTTTCAAATAGGACTATGTTTTAATATATTAGATGATCACTAGTTATGCCAATCATACCCCTGTGTATGTCCTTTTACTTTTGACCTTATGAATTTTTTGTTGAGATGAAAAAGATTTATTTAATAAAGTTGGAAAAAGTGTTTAAGTGTTTGAAGAGAAAAAATAAAATAAAAATTCTTTGAAGAAATTTTCTCTTTCTTTTCTATTAAGAGAAGATATTTCTTCTTTTTAACTTCTAAAGAGGAAAAAAATATTTTTTTTACTAGAGAAAATTTCTCTTGTTTGAAATAATGCTCCTATATATTAATTGAAAAGTCATTTAATGATTTTGCTTACGTATCGATCATTGGTAAAGTATTGATAATTTTTTTATAATTTGATTGGTCGATGATTTTTAATTTTAAATTATTTTAGTTAGATCTAAAATAAAAGTAAGTTTATAACCATTAATATAACTTGCCAAATAATCTAAACGATATTACGAACAATAATTTATGGTAACTAATTGTCAAAATTATAGAAAGAATAATAATGTTTGATTAATTATTTCTTACATTGTTAAACTATATAAAATAATGAATAAATATTTTAATAGAAATCAATATAAATGATTTCATATTGTGTTCAAAACAATTCATATTCTTATATAGAAAATTATATTCATATATAAAGTATTATAATAATTACTTATCTTTTATAATATCCATTTATGATTTATAAATCACTTATAAAGTTTTTTTTTTTGAAAAAATCAAAAAAATATTTATTATGGCTTCGAAAATCATTATATCAGAATTTAAATTTTTTTATAAGAGCACATAAAAGAAAAAATCGAAATTATATATGAAACGAGAGCTTACTTAATTGAATTTTGCTTACGTGTTGATTACTGGTGAAGTCTTAAGAAAATTATTATAATTTGATTGGTCGATAATTTTTAATTTAATTTAATTTTAATTAGATTTAAAAAAAAAATTAAAACAAGAAATAATTAATATCAGTTGCCAAATAATCTAAATAATATTACAAATAATGATTTATGGCAACTAATTGCTAGAATTATAGAAATAGTAATAGTTTCTCAAGAAAAAAGAGTAATAATGTTTAATTATTTTTTATAGTTATAAACTACATAACATAAAGAACAAGATTATTTTTATATAAATCACTGTACTAATTTTATATTTTACATACATAATTAGATTTTTATATAAGTATATGAGTCTTATAAATTTCATTTATTCTATATAAATCATTTATAAGGTTTTCTAAAAAAATGATTTATTACAGTTTATAAAAGCATTTTATCCGAATTTTAAAATTATTTATAAGAACACATATCATTTATAGGAGAAAATAGAATTTTTGGAGAAAAGGAGAATTTGCAATAGAATTATTTTTGCTTTTAATTCAAAAATAATCAAATATATGAGAACTTAACTGAGAACTAGTTTGCATTAAAATTAAATAATGTGATAAACAAGATTATGTGATGATTATGAAGTATTTTAAAATAGTTTGTGAGGTTCAATGATAATGAGTTCGTTAATCATATGATCAAAATGAAGAAAAATAAACATTTTTAGTGATTTATATTAATATTACTTAATTATCACTAAATCTCATGCTTCTAAAAAATAATACTGAGATTTTAGTTTTTTCAAAACATTTAGAGTTAATTTTTCGTTATTATTCATAAATTATAGCATTATATATAATATATATTTTTATACAATATTTATAACCGCAAATTTGCAGGCAACCACCTAATTACAATAAAAAGAGAAGTGAGGTATTTATATCCTTCCAAGAAAAATACCCCTAGTATTTTAATCCTATTATAGTGAATTACACCCAAACTGAAAGCATTATTTTATTCTAATTGTTCTACATATTTTCTTCCACATTTTCTAGACCTTTGATCAAGTTTTTGTTTTGAACCACACATAATGATTATTCGCCTAAAACTATGATTCAAACCAAGTTTAACTTTCAACACTTTTCACTTTCACTAAAACAGTTGCTACATGTTACAACATTCTTTATGTACGTGAGCAACATTCACAAGCTTCTCTCTAATTACTCTTTGATTATAGCATCCTTGATTAAAAGCAGATATTTACCTAACTCATGTGGTTCAGTTTATATCAACCGTGATTAGGCTAAAGGGATGATCCTTGTTGGCATTTTCAAAATCTCTAGACTAGCACACCACAATATTAATAGCTCCACACTACCATCCAAGAAAAGACGGAAACAATTTAGTGTTGGGTCCTCTCCTCCCGTTAATAATCTCGCGTTTTTAACCAGCGAACCTGTTTTATCTTGAGAATGAAAACGCACAAATCGGATAAAATATATTAAACGGGAAATCGGTTCAAAACAAGGATTCTAGTTTCCGTATACTCAACCGAGAGATTGTGCGGAAAATCTATCAATAACGGATCAAACAATATCTAAAGCACATAATATTATCGTGTTCATTAATGAGAAGAGCGAAGGGTAAGAGAATCTGAAGTAAATCTTTTTTTTTTCACAATCCTCAAGACAAATTAATAGTAAAATTAGGAAAGTAGTTTCTGAAGTATTCACCGCATATCAAATAAAAATCTATAAATATATCTATCACACACCAATTCACAAAATTTCTCACTACAATTTCATATATTTTCTTTTTTCTTTTTCGTGTGCGAGAGAAAACAAAGCATGCTTCGAGAATCATCAAAAAATTATAACGCCTCGATCCCCGCCATCTGATCGGGGTTTCGACCGGATGTTATGGACACGTATCTACTCATTTTAGACCATCCAACTTGTCCCGTTACTTGCTCAATGAGTCATCGGGCGCATTATTCTTCGATCAAATACCAACCCAACCATATTCACATACTTCCAGTTACAGTTCTGCGCATAGGGAAATGAAAAAGAGGACATGAGTAAATGGGTTACTTAGTGAAGCGATTCTAGACCAGCCTTTTCGCATGAAACTCTATACTACTTAATGTGAAAAGAGAGCTGGCTAGCCACTACAATCAACCATTCAAATGCATCATACGATAACACACAACATCATTTTCATACTTTACTATCAACCTAGCGATAACACAATACAATGAACTCAGTCACTGCTACAACATAGATTCAACTTAACTCGACTCAACTCAACAACTTGAATCGACACCAATCATCCTAGACGTAAGGACCTATGGCCCGCTCAAGGAAAACCCACCTCTTGTCGGCCTATACCGAAAGGTCTTACATGAACCACTGCCTTCCAGCTTCCTAAATGGCTATCCGAGTCACAGCACGTTGGCCCCTTCCGGTTATATATGTCCCCTCAGTCCTAATAGCCATAATTATGCCATGACTCGGAATTGAATCGATCTTATGGCGCCCTTTTCACAATTTCTATCCCGCTTTTCATGGTCACTATCCGTTCACGGTCTTGTCACTTAACTTCCCGCGGGTACCTTCTGTTAGGCTATTTTCCCGTGGGTACTCACCACACTCTAGAAGCCACCCGTTTTCGGTGTCACAATCAATACACATTCACATTAACTCATTCTCATTATACATTCTCACTTCTCATTTCTCACTCTCATTCTCATTAACCCTAACTTTAACCTTAACACATTTATTAGACTCCACCCGTTCTCAGTGTCACACACATACTTTACTTTACAACCATACATACATACATACATACATACATACATACATACATACATGCATGATACCAACCCAACCATATCCACATACTTCTACTTGCAGTCATGCGCATAGGGAAATGGAAAGGAGGGCATGAGAAATGGGTTACTCAATGAAGCGGTTCTAGACCAGCCTCTCCTCATGAAACTCTACTTCTTAATGCGAAACAAGAGCTGGTTAGCCACTACAATCAACCATTCAAATGCATCATACGATAACACACAACATCATTTCCATACTTTACTATCAACCTGGCGATCACACAATACAATGAACTCAGTCACTGCTACAACATATATAGATTCAACTTGACTCGACTCGACTTATCTCAACAACTTGACTCGATATCAATCATCCTAGACGTAAGGACCTATGGCCCGCTTAAGGACGTCCCACCTCTTGTAGGCCTATCCCGAAAGGTCTTACGTGAACCATTCACTACAAGAAAGCAGCGATATTCCGACGACAGATATCATCAGAATATGACTATTCCTACAAAATTCAGACAAAATAAGTCGTCAGAAAAATCTCGTCGGAAAAACATAATTCGTCGGAATTCCGTCAGGCACTCCGAGGGGATACCAAGAACGGAATATTCTGAGGAATTACCGAGGAAATATTTTGTAGGAGACTTTCCTCGGAATTTCCTCGGAAAATTCCGATGGAGGTTTCCTCGGAATATTCCGAGAGAAGATTTCCTCGAAATATTTTGAGGACATCCCTCCGTCGGAAATTTCCGAGGGATTCCGAGGACTGCATTCCCTCAGAAGTTTCCGAGGAAAGGTGTCCCTCGGAAACTTCTAAGCTTTTGCATCTGAAGGATGTCTAATCTCACCATCTGTTGAATGCTCCGCATGCCATCTCATTGGTTGGGCTGTGAGTTCAGACTGATACAACATCTTCAACCTTTCTGTCAATGGCAAATACCACATCCTTTTGTATGGCACTGGAACTCTTCCACTCGTATCTCTATAACGAGCCTTCCCACAAAATTTGCACTGAAGCCGGTTCTCATCCACCCTCCAATATATCATGCAGTTATCGATGCATACATCTATTACCTGATACGATAGACCAAGACCAGCTACGAATTTCTGAACCTCGTAGTATGAACCCAGAGCTAGATTATCTTCTCGTAGAACACCTTTTACAAAATCAGCAATCGTATCCACACAATCTTCAGCCAAATTAGAATATGTTTTAATGCCCATCGGTCTTGTTGCAGATGATAAAGGCGAATGACCATCTCTGCAACCTTCGTACAAAGGTTGTTTGCCTGCATCCAACATATCAAAAAATCTCTTAGCTTCTGCATTGGGTAATTCTTCCCCTCTAAAATGATCATGTACCATCTGCTCAGTACCTACACCATAATCTACATCCGTTCTAATTGGTTCTTCTAACCTATCTGCAGTTTGAGGTTCGCTAGTACTACCATATTCATAATCAGTTCCTCCATGATGATACCAAATTTTGTAACTACGTGTAAACCCATTCAAATATAGATGTGTCCAAACATCCCATTCTTTTATAACCTTTTTATTTTTACAAGTAGATCAAGGACATCTTAACATACCCGTTTTTGCTTCCGGTTGTCGATGAACTAGCCCCATGAATTCGGCTATACCTTCTTGATACTCATCCATAAGCAATCTCGTGTTAGGATCCATATGAGGTCGATCCATCCAAGAACGATAATAATTTGAAGAAGACATGGTTTTTTGAATATATTTTGTGTGTAAAGTGAGTGAGAGGATGAAAATATTGAGTGAATGAAGAGGGTGAGAGGTGCTTGTATTTATAGATGAAATGCTGTCGGCATTTCCGACGAAATTTCGACGAATCCTCGGAACGGAATTTTTCAATATTCACAACGGCTCTTTTAACGGATAAATTATCGTCGGAATTTCATCGGAAAACCGACGAAATCTGTGTCCTCGGAATTTTCTCAGTTTATACCGACGAAATACACTTTCCTCGGAATTTCATCGCTAATTTCTGACGAATTTCCGAGGAAACATGATTTTTGGGTTTTCTCGGAATTCCGTCGTTATATTCCGAGGAATTACTTCTCCGTCGGAATTTCCGTCAGAATATACCCTGTTTTCTTGTAGTGATTGACTCCCAGCTTTCTAAATGGCTATCCGAGTCACAGCCCGTTGGCCCCTTCCAGCTTTGTATGTCCCCTCGGTCCTAATAGCCATAATTATGCCACGACTCAATATTGACTCGATCTTACGACGCCCTTTTCACTATTTTTATCCCGCCCTTTCATGGTCACCGTCCATTCACGGTCTTGTCACATAACTTCCTGCGGGTACCTCCTGTTAGGCTACTTTACTGCGGGTACTCACCACACTCTAAAAGCCACCCATTTTTGGTGTCACAATCAATACACATTCACATTAATTCATTCTCATTTCACATTCTCACTTCTCATTTCTCATTTCTCATTCTCATTCTCATTCTCATTTCATTCTTATTCTCATTCTCACTAAGCCTAACTTTAAACTTAACACATTCATTAGACGCCATCTGTTCTCGGTGTCACACACATACTTCACTTTACAAACATACATACATACATGATACCAATTGCAACCATTGTAATATATTCCATTTACAACATCCACTATTAACCTAGGCGTGCATTTCTTTCTAGCAACCTAGCATTCCGCATCATTCATCACAAACCACATAACAACCAATCACACAAGCAATCATTCGTAAACATTCATCCACATCAACATAAGGTAGTCCATTAAGTCCTTTAAACAGTTTAAAGGTTCTTATGCATCTTGATCCATTCATCTAACAACCTAACTCCCATTATGATCTAACAACTTAGCTTTCAAAAAGGACTATCCGAACCCTAGTTCCAACATCAAGCAATATAAAGAACATGAGAAGAAAATTGGGTTCAAATCACCTCACCTTAGGAATAGATCTAGAGATATGGATTTGGAAACGGGAATATAGATCTGAGAGAATCCAAACAACGATCAACACACCACCACCACCACTCGATCTCGGCGGCTCACGAAAAGGAGAGAAGAAGCCGACGGCGAGGAGAAAGAGGAAGAAGAGCCGCGGCTAGGAGAGAGAGAAGAGAGAGACGCGCAAAAAGAGAGAGAGAAGGGAGAGAGAGAGAGAGAGAGAGAGAGAGAGAGAGGGAGAGAGAGAGAGAGAGAGCGAGAGAGGAACAAAGAGTCGATGGCTAGGGCTTTCGTCTCCCGAGATTTTTTTGCATAGCTTCGCTTCAGTTTCAGAATGGAAGAAATGAGAGAAGGAGGCTCTCTATTTATAAGACAAGGAAGGAGAACCCTAGGTTTTTCTAATGAGTCGTGGAGAAGCCTTTTTCTTTTACAAAAAAATAAATAACGGGCCTGAGTTTTGTGATGTTACAAAAATTACCATGGATTTCTCAACAAGAAGAAGAAGACATTGACTAGTATGAAGAAGAAGGCGTAGATGAATGTTGAAGAATTAAAGTATTGATAGACCCTCGAGCATGAAGACCAAATATATGACAAAGAAAAAGAAATCCATTTTTAAATTTTTAATAGATCTGATTTTTGTTATTTTCTTTTAATATTCTATCAACGTTATTCCCTCCGTTTCACAAAGAGTGTCAATTTGACATTTTCCACACATATTTAAAAACTGATTAAAATGCATTTATATTTTCCTTAATTTCATCTATTTAACCAATAGCATTTTAGATAAATGATTGTATTTACAATATCAATGCATTTTGCAATTAGTATTGAGCTGAAATTAAGTATAAATTGCATTAGAATTGTAAAATGATATTTTTTATGTAACAAGAAAAAAATGTTAAACTGATACTTAATATGAAACATAAGGAGTATATAGTATAAGCTATTGTTTTATAATTAATTTAAAAAACAAGAGAAATAAAGAAACATCATAGTTTGTTATAATAATTACATAGAATTGCTACGAGAGTATTTTAAAATAAAAATTAATATGTTTTATCATTAATTTAATTAAGTTAAAATTACAAACTATTTAAACATGTTCGAGAGAACCACAACAAAACTCCTTAGGCTGGTTGACAAAAGAAAGAAAAATATCCCATAGGCTGTCCCATTATAAGCCCGTAAAGGCAGCAACCCGTCTTAAATAAGGCTTGGTCACGTGAACTGATTGACGGCAATGAAACACAGTCATTTTTGTTCTTGGACAGAAGCAACATAATAAAAACTAAGACCATCTCCGATGGAGGATCTTAAACTCAAATCCTTAGCAAAATAATATTAAGATAATTGGTGGGGTCCACATTTTGTTAAGGATTGGGCTCTTAAAACCCTTTGTTAAGGACTCAATCCTTACACTATTCGCGGGTTCTACGACATGTGGCGACTTGTAGGGCTGGGCATATTAACCGATACCCGAACCCAAACCCGAACCCGACCCGAAGTAAGTGGTTCGGTTCGGGTTCGGTTAGTGAAAAATACCCGATCGGTTTTCATTCTGCTCCTTTTCGGTTAACCGAACCCGATCGGTTATTACCCGATACCCGAATCTACCCGAACATAACCGAAATTAAATAAACTTTACCTTTTCTGATTTTATTCTCTTTCCCAAATCTAGTCTTGCAATCTTCTCTGTCGTTTAGAGTTCCCAAAATAACCTATTCTAAAATCATTCATCTATTAAAATTTAAGTTCATAAATTTACAAACTGGAAACCCTTAATATTCTTCCCTCTTCCTCGTCTCACTCGGCGACATCGACGAGAAAACAATCCGAGGTGATTTTCTATTTTTTTTTCTGTTTTGACTTTGTATATATGATGATTAGAGGTATGATCCCGTTTGATTGTGTTTGTCTGATGCTTAAAATTTTATGTATAATAATTAAAGTCTTAGAGTGATTCAGTCTTGACCACGTGCGTAAGATTCTGTTCGAACGTTAAGTGGTTGATTTGATTAACTTGTTTCTTGTTTTGTCTTTTAGCATATTTCAGTTAATGGTTTTAAATTTGATTTACTTATTTGTTCACTTTGTTGTGTATGTAGAAAGAATCATTTGCACGACTGCTTTGTTTTATATGCACACTATCTGTGCCAAAGCAAATTAACTTTGTATATGAAAATTATTGTATAATTTGTTGTTTTCTTTTGCTTGATAAATATAATAGCGAGTAAAATTTTAATTTCTTTGTGTTTTTATATTTACAGATGGGTTCATCATCTTCTCCCTCTCAAAATAACAGAAGCTTACATGGAGATGAAGATGGAAATGAGTTCATGACTCAAGATACTGATCAAAGAGAAAAAAGGAAGCAATATGATTCCAATGAAAACAATAGTGAAGCAGAAGCAAGTAGAGCCAAACGTGTACTTCCTACAAGATCAGATGTGTGGAGTCATTTCAAAAGATTAGAAGACAACAGAGACAAGTGCATGCGCAATTATTGTATGAAGCATTTCACATGTCCAACAAAGTCTGGAACAACAAACTTGCGCAAACATCTTCAGAGTTGTAAGCAGTTCAAGGTATGGAAAGATGGTCAAAAACATGGGCAACACCAGCAAGCTATAACTAAAGAAGGTGATCTCAAGAGTGCAAAAGTTTCAAAGGAAGTTTTTTGGGAAGCAACAAATGAATTGATTGTACTTTCACAGTTGCCACTCAGTTTTTCAGAGAGTGTAGGATGGAAACACTTCTGTGATAAGGTAAGGAATTACCAATACAAAATTATAATAGATTTTTTTTATTCAATGTGTGAGTAATATATGTGATTTGTGTTTAGATGAACTTGGATGATCCTCAATCAAGAAGGACAGTGACAAGAAAAATTGGGGAGATGTATAGTAAGAGAAAGGCTGCTCTTAAACAATGGTTCAAGTCTAACAAGCAGAGAGTGTCATTGACCACATACATTTGGACAGCAAAAATAACAGGTATTGTTTCATAATCAGCAAAACAATGGTTATATGTTTCTAATTTTATTAATGATTTTGCAGGTTGTAGCTATATGGTTATAACAGCCCATTACATCGATGTTTACTGGCGCTTAAAGAAATTGATCATCGGGTTCAAGTATGTCACAGATCACAAAGGTAGAACCATCTCATCTACTCTTTCAGACTGCCTAGCTGAGTGGGGAATATATAGGCTTTTCTGTGTGACAGTCGACAATGCTTCAGCCAATAGCAATGGTTTGATGCATTTTGAACATAATTTCTCTTCTCTCTCGAATGAAGCACTGGTCATGAAAGGCGAGTTTATGCATATGAGGTGTGCTGGTCACATAATTAATTTGATCGTGAAGGACGGATTAGCTGAAGTAGATGACAGTATTGCTGCAATCCGCAATGCTATTGCCTATGTTAGATCAGGATCAATTAGGAAACAGACTTTTGAAGTAAAGGTGGACTCTGGCAAGATGAAAAGAGGAAGCTTGCCGCTAGATGTTCCTACTAGGTGGAATTCTACATACTTGATGCTGGAAAAGGCACTTAAGTTTAAGGTTGCATTTGATAAGATGGGTTTTGAGGACAAACCGTACAATGATCATTTCATGGAGTTTGATAAAGGCAAAAAGAGAGTTGGACCTCCTTCCATGGATGATTGGCGCGCAGTTGAAAGGTTAGAGAAGTTTCTCATTATTTTCTACAACTCCACCTTAGTAGTTTCAGCTTCTACAACTCTAAATGCCCACAAGGTTTATAGTGAGATAGTGAACATCGCATCAACTTTGAACCTGCTTTGTCATAGCTATGATACTCAGTTAAGGGCCAAAGCTGAAGAGATGAGTATGAAGTTTGAGAAGTACTGGGATGGGGTGAAAAATATAAACAAGATGTTGATCGTGGCTAGTATCTTTGATCCTTCTAGAAAGATGAAATTTACAAAGTTGTGTGTTTGAAGAGCTTTATGGGGAAGATACTGCAGAGGCTAAGCTGCTCCACGATTTAGTTATGACCCTTATGAGTGACTTATTTGCTGAGTATAGTGAATGGAATCGTAAGCAGGCAGAAGCAAATAGGGGATCATCTTCTTCTCAGTCTCAGTCTTCACAGTCTACTCAAGACCAGTCAAAAATTTTTGAAGATGATGTCGGCTATAATAGAATAGAGAAAAGATACAAGAGTATGTTAAAGGAGATCAGAGTGAGAGACTTAAACGAGTTGGATGCTTATCTTAAAGCTGATGTTGAGATACCTAACCCGATGTTCGGAACAGATTTTGATGTGCTTTCTTGGTGGAGAGTCAACAGTGGCAAGTATCCAATTCTTTCACAGATTGCTCGAGATGTATTAGCAATGCAAATTTCTTCAGTTGCATCTGAAAGTGCATTCAGCACTTGTGGCAGGATAATAGAACCGTATAGGAGTTGTTTGACTCACTACATGGTGGAGGTTTTGATGTGTACAGAGCAGTGGCTGAAACAGGACCTTAAGCTGGAATCAAAGATTCTAACAAATGCTCAAATACTTGCAGAAGTTGAAGGAGAAGATAAGCTTCAAAGAGGTTTGTATATTTACTATTGTCTGCTTTGTTTTCCTTTGTTGTGTAAGCTAACAACTTTTTTATTGTTTTAATAAAATATTGCAGAGCATGAATCTGCAACACATCAGCTTGAATAGAAGAACAAAGCAAATCATTGCTTGGGTTCGAAGGTATTACAAAAGTTACATGAGTTTGTTACTAGCTTGTGCTTATTGTTCAGTTTTATAGCTTGACAATTCTGGGTTTTTTTTTCTTACAGTGTGAAGGATACAAGAAAGCTTTTTGGTTTGTATCATCATCTATGATTGGGAGTGGCAAACTATTTTAGCTTATTTGCTTAATCTAGGAACTTTGTTGGTGTTTTTACAATGTTTTTGGATGAATTACTTTTGTTTTGTTCCTATTTTATGTGTTTTTTAGACTATTTATATTATCATGAATGATTTGAAGAAAAAACAGAATATGCATTTCAATTTTTTTTTTGAGGTCTGGAGTTTGGATATATCCGAAATTACCCGAACCCGATATGAAAATACCCGAACCCGACCCGAAATTAGAAAATACCCGTATGAGTATTATACTCCTTTACCGAAATACCCGAACATCCGAAATACCCGATCCGAACCCGAACGGGTACCCGAACGCCCACCCCTAGCGACTTGCAATTGGTTCTGTTTTTAATTTTTTTTTTTTTAAAAATAATAATAAAAAATTCTAAAAAGTTTACTTATGATTCCGAGCCAGATAACACGGTTGAAGGTGCTCTTAAAGCCCAATACAAGCCTGGAACCGACTTTGAACTTCTAATAATGACCGTTGATATTCATCCGATCATATCTTGATCGTACAATTGCTTAAGCAGGAAAAAGGAAAGTGATCATATTAATGACCGTTGATATTCATCCGATCAAATCTTGATCGTACAATTGCTTAAACAGAAAAAAGGAAAGTGATCATATTTAATGACCGTTGAAATAATGTCTATATAGTACTCACAATACAGGTTAGAGCTAATAATCTTCATCAGACCACTCGTTAAAATTTCCTTTTCTTTTACGCTCTCTCTCTCTCAGAGGTTAATTAGGTTTGATTTTGTTTACTTCTTCGTGCTTCTTCATCATCTTCCCTTTTCTCGAACCTAGGGTTTCCATTAAGGAGGATGGTTTTCAAACCCCAGACGTCTCTGTTCTACGTCCAGTTGTATCAGATTGTGGATGACCCTTCGTCGGATCAGATCATCTCGTGGAGCAAAACCAACAACAACACTTTCATTGTTTGGGACTTGAAAAGGCTTCGCAGAGACATTCTTCTCAAATCCTCAGGATGTTTTGGCAGAAACTTAACAGAGTTTATCTCAAAGCTTCGCTCTCATGGCTTTCGAAGTGTGGTCAAAGGTCCTGGAGAATTGGAGTTTGAACATGAAGATTTCCGTAGAGGCTTTGAGATGAAGAAGATGATGGTCAAGTCTCTCTCGGAGAGGATTGAAAAGTTTGATGCTCAGATCAAAGCCATGAAGTGTAGACTCAAAGCCAAGAAAGCTTCCCTCAAAGTTGAGAATCTCTTTCAAAACCTACGGATCTGATCAACCAAGAAAATTCAAGAAAAGCCTAGAGTTCATCAAAAGTAGAAAAGAATTCATGTAATGAAATTTATGATTTTTTTTTATAATAATATCTTGTTCTTACTTTCTAAATGTTTAGTAGTCTCTTGTGTCTATATGTTTCCATCAATTTGCATATATTAATCAAACCGACATGTGGTTTTGTTTGGAAAGAGATGTTTCTTTACTTCTTCTGTAGATTGTCAATGACGTTTTAATCTTCAACTGCATTAACTTATTACATCATCTTCTTCTAGTCTTTTATCTCCTAAGAGACTTTTGAGTATTTGTTGAAATGCCTCAAGTGATATATCAACAGAACCAACTCACTTTCATCCGTTCTTCCCTTCTTTCTGCTTCTCAAGAGCTTCTTCTTCCAAGTTATGTCTTATCCATAACATCTTGCAAGAACATTCTTTCTCATTGCAGAGGTTGTGTCTCTCGCAGTGATCTTCAAACCTATATATATTAGCTTGTATCATCACTTTAGACATCTGCCTCTCTATCAAGTTCCTTATCATCTCCACAAGTTCTTTACCCACACCCTACACTTTCTGGCAGTGGACAGTGGTGGTTAACGCCTAACGCACAGTGCTCTCACTTAGCATGCGAGAGGCCCCTGCATCTCCCTTTTTATGTTGAAACCAGGAAGCGACGATGTTTTTGCATGCTTCAAAAAAGAGTCTCTTGGTGTCAATATGAATTTTATTAAACCTGTAAAGGTTACTTGGGGATGTAGTTCAGATGGTAGAGTGCTCGCTTAACATGCGAGAGGTATGGGGATCGAGGTCGACCTCAGCTTTTGAAGAGGATGAGCAAAGGTTTAAACGAGAAAATTAGCAGAGAAAGTCAAAGTCAACTAACATAAAGCCATAGCGAGGAAAGTTAAATAAAGTTAAAGTTGGGTCTCTCTTGCAGAATATACAATTCTGACCACAGAGGAACAAAGCGTGGATCATGTTTTGTGTCTTATAACTTGTTATAGTTATACTTAACTTTCGTGTTTCTCAAATAATGATTTCAACTAGTGTGTGTTTTGCTCTTCCTCTTTCGTTTTGGCTTGTCTAGTTGTCATGTGACTGTATATCATACACCAAAACTATAGTTTCCTCAATAACAATCCAATATTATTCACAAAGAATCGAATTAGTTAAACCAAGAGTATACAAGAAAAAACAACTTAAAAGCTATGACAAGTTACACTCTCAGAATAAGATTCAAGAAGAAAAACTCTCATACAATTTTCAGATTACTTGTAAATGAAGTCACTTTGCTCCTTATATTCGAACTCTATTTTCTTCTTTGCAACAAGCTCCTAACTGATTCTCAACGACTCCAATATCTGATGGACACGTGTCTTTGTTGACCAATAACTTGTACACGTGTCACCACCGTTATTCTTCCCTATAGCAAATCCTCCCCTCCAAGAGAACCTTGACCACAAGGTTCAAAGCTTTGAAATTGCCTCTGCAAATCATAACCACGTTGCTTCCTCTTCTCCTTGGTCACTCCACTGCACCAAAACTTTTGTAGCTTATCTGCCCTACCTCTTGACCATCTTCCTTTCTAGTATCTTAACTGGCTGCTTAACCAAAACATCCCCAAGCACCGTAGGTAAAACAATTGAAGTCTGAACATTCCCTACTAGTACTTTCAACTGAGATACATGAAAAACTGGATGGATTAGAGAAGATGGTGGCAATTCGAGCTTGTAAGCAGCAACACCACAGCGGTCAATGATCTTATAAGGCCTAAAATTTTTTGGAGCTAGCTTGTTGTTGGGCCTGACGACTGTGGATTGTTGTCTATACGGTTGCAGTTTAACATACACATAATTTTCAATGTCAAAACTGAGCTTTGTTCTATGTAAGTCTTCATTTTGTCTCATGTGATGCTGAGCACGCAATATGTCAAATTGCAGCAACAAAATCATGTTCTCCCGTTCTTGTAACGACTTAGCCACGACCTCAACCTTTGATTCACCCTGCAAATAATGAAGATGCAGTAGAGGAGGTCTACCATATACAGCCTCAAATGGAGTACGCTGAGTCGCCGTATGAAAGGTTGTGTTGTACCAATTCCGGTCAAAGGAAGCCATTTTCTCTAGAGATGAGGTCTTTCACTTGTTAATTCTTTGTGTCTCTGTTTAATCTTGTTTTTCATGTTTAAAACAAACAAACGCGTGAGAGATGTTATGAGTGACAAGAACGAAAATCTTCCTTATTAAACTTGTTCTTCCGTGATTGATAGAGTTAGAGAGTTGTTGGAGCAAGTGGTATGAGATTTTGTTGCCTAATAAAGCTACAATGATCTTTGTTGGCATTTTCAAAATACCTAGACTGGCACATCATATTAGTAATAGCTCAAAACTACCATCCAAGAAAAGACAGTAACAATTTAGTATGAGTCCTCTCCTTCCGTTAACAATCTCGTGTTTTTAAGCCGCGAACCAATTTATCTTTTTCCTTTTTGAAAATTTTATCAACCACCAGATTTATCTTTAAGAGTGAAAAATTTCTCTCTCTTCTTTTCTATGTTCCCTCTCTAGAATCTTTCACAGAGAAAGAGAGAAGAGATCAAATCTTTTTTTGTTTTTTTTTGTTTTCTGATCTTTGATCAGACTTTTAATTTCTGTATATATGAATTTCCTTTCTGTTGCAGAGATTCTTCTCGGGTTAAGCTCAGATCCCTTTTCTATGAGTAAATATTAACTCTACTAAAGTTGTTTCTTCAATATATGAGTTATGTAACTCGAATGAAAAGGAAGATGGAGACATTGGTTTCTACTCGATTGATGTATGGGAGGTTTAGAAGAATTGGCATCTTCTTGTTTTGAAGATGGTCTACTAAAGAGCTTCTCTAATTTGATTGAGTTTACCAGAGATGTTTGAGCCCTAGCTTGCAGCATCGGTTATATAGCGAAAGGGAGAGTTTAAAGAGTACAAGTAAGGGAAACAACAAGCGTGGTTGTGAAGAGAAGGAAGCTATACCGGAAACTTGACGGTGACCATAGTTACCGGGAACAAAAGACTGAAGCTTTCCAGTGAAGCTAGAGTTTCAGAGTGCATGCTTCTTTTTTGCATTTTATTGCCACCGGTACCTACCTTGTGCTTATAAATCTTACATGTTTCCCTTTTGTAATATATGATGTACTCTTTTAATACTCTATGTGTTAATAAAATATAATGTTTAGTGCAGTTGAATGAAAGTTCTGAAGAGTTTTTTCTACACTTGTGTTTATGCTAAGAACACAGAATTGGAGAGGAGGGAGCTCTGGAATGATCTAAAGAATCATCACAACTCGCCTATAATAAGAAAGCATGCTTGGATGGTTGCTGGAGATTTCAATGAAATCCTAGACGTGGAAGAACATTCGATGCATCAGCATAGAACTACTGTCTCTCAAGGAATGCATGAGTTTCAGGGTGCAGTTCACCACTGCAATCTCTTAGACTTAACGTCTCATGGTCCACTTTTCACTTGGACAAACAAGAGAGAAGAGGGGCTTATCTCCAAAAAGCTGGACCTGGTAATGGTTAATGATCATTGGCTTAGGCTATTCCCTCAGTCGTATAATGTTTTCGAGGCGGGAGGGTTTTCTGATCATCTATGCAGTAGGACTCACCTAAAAGAAACAATCCGACCGAAAAGGCCTTTTAAATTCGTAAATGCAGTTACTCAACTAGAAGGATTCAAACCGATGGTTGAGCAGCATTGGCAGGACACCCAACCTTGGTCACTCCACTGCACCAAAACTTTTGTAGCTTATCTGCCCTACCTCTTGACCATCTTCCTCTCTAGTATCTTAACTGGCTGCTTAACCAAAACATCCCCAAGCACCGTAGGTAAAACAATTGAAGTCTGAACATTCCCTACTAGTACTTTCAGCTGAGATACATGAAAAACTGGATGGATTAGAGAAGATGGTGGCAATTCGAGCTTGTAAGCAGCAACACCACAGCGGTCAATGATCTTATAAGGCCTAAATTTTTTTGGAGCTAGCTTGTTGTTTTTTTTCTGACGACTGTGGATTGTTGTCTATACGGTTGCAGTTTAACATACACATAATTTTCAATGTCAAAACTGAGCTTTGTTCTATGTAAGTCTTCATTTTGTCTCATGTGATGCTGAGCACGCAATATGTCAAATTGCAGCAACAAAATCATGTTCTCCCGTTCTTGTAACGACTTAGCCACGACCTCAACCTTTGATTCACCCTGCAAATAAGGAAGATGCAGTGGAGGAGGTCTACCATATACAGCCTCAAATGGAGTACGCTGAGTCGCCGAACGAAAGGTTGTGTTGTACCAAATCCGGTCAAAGGAAGCCATTTTCTCTAGAGATGAGGTCTTTCACTTGTTAATTCTTTGCGTCTCTGTTTAATCTTGTTTTTCATGTTTAAAACAAACAAACGTGTGAGAGATGTTATGAGTGACAAGATCGAAAATCTTCCTTATTAAACTTGTTCTTCCGTGATTGATAGAGTTAGAGAGTTGTTGGAGCAAGTGGTATGAGAGTTTGTTGCCTAATAAGGCTAGAATGATCTTTGATGGCATTTTCAAAATACATAGACTAGCACATCACATTATTAATAGCTCAACACTACCATCCAAGAAAAGACCGTAACAATTTAGGATTAGTCCTCTCCTCCTGTTAACAATCTCGTGTTTTTAAGCGGCGAACCAATTTATCTCTTTTTTTTTTCTAAAATTTTGATCAACCACCAGATTTATCTTTAGAGAATGACTAGAATAGCATAGAAAAGTTGAAATATTAATAGAGTAACATATATTTTCTAAAAATTATTAAAATGTTTTTTTTATCATAGTAAATTACAATAAAAACTTTTTCCTTAGTTTGCCTATATTTTTAATTAAAAATGTCATGTCACCAAACCATATTCCATGTCACCTTAACCGTATTTCACCTCAACTTATACGTATATCATGTCATTAATTTTTTTACACTTACCAATACATTCATTAATTTGTTCAAAACAAGAAAAAAAAAAACCTAACTCCCCACTCCCTCTTCCGAAGTCGAATTCTTCAAACCCTAAAAAGAGTTTTTCATTGTGTCGCCATTCTCTTCTCCGTGAACTCGTCTTCTCCAGTCTAGCATTTTCTCCGAAAATGGTCGAGAAAAAATGCCGTCATCGTCTTCTCGGAAATCGTCTACTCCGAAATCGTCCTCTCCGAAAAAATCAGATCCACAAAAGTCTTCTCTGGTAAGTTTCGACTGAGTTTTATCTATACTGTGATTGAGTTTGATATATGTTGCGACTGAGTTTGATATATGTTGCGACTGAGTTTGATTTAAGTTGTGACTTCACAGTGTGATTTTAGTTGACATTGTTGTTTATCATCTGAAATTCTCGAACTGTTTATCCCGATATCGTCTTCGCCGATATTGTCTTCTCCGCAAGCGTTTCTACGAAATCTTCTTCTCTGCAATCGCCCAAAATCAGCTTCTCTGCTGAGTTTTTCGAGTTTGTGGCTAAGTTTTATTTATGTTGTGGCTGAGTTACTTTTCTTTTACGACTGAGTTATATATGCAATTGTGGCTGAGTTACTTCCTGCGAATCTCCAAAAACCTAGGTATAAGAAATGTGCATTATAAGGAGAAAAAACAAATACATTTTAAAAACACCCAAATTGACAATTATGGGGTGTATTCATTTAAGTTTGTTTGTGATTGGATACCCATATTTCGATAATCTTTTTTTCAGATCTGAGTGAAAGAAAAGCTTGAACAAGAAGATAATTGAGGAGACATAAAGAAGTGATGGATTTGGCAAAGACGAGGCAGAGGCGTTCAGTGAAGCTTGGAGACATGGAGGAGTTATCACCAGAATGGTGCAGCAAATCTGTATTTTCTTGTTTCTCTGTAGAAAAAATACCTCAACCGTGTATTTTATATTTGACTTATGCTATGTTTATATAACTTAGCTGTGTCGTTTATATATCTCAGCCATGTCGTTTAAATAACTCAGTCATGTCGTTTAAATAACTCAGTAATGTCGTTTAAATAACTCAGCCATGTCGTTTAAATAACTCAGCCATACCTTAAACATATCATAAAATCAGAAATGTTTATATAACTCGTGTCGTTTTGATAACTTAGTCGTGTCATTTATATAACTCAGCCATACCTCAAACATACCCTAAAATCAAAAATTTGAATTCAAGTACTTTAAATAGTTATATTGAAGATCCTCTTATTAATATCAAGTGAATATAAATTAACTAAAATGTGTATAGTTTCTTGAATTTTGAAGTTGAGACTTTAACTTGATCTTGAGATATATGTTCTCTTACAATAACTTATACAATTCTTACTCACAAGACTCTAACTTTAATAATTTCTTAAATCTAAACCTCAAATCCTAAATTATAGAACTATAAAGTTATAAAAATTATAAAGTTTATCTTTTGAACATTAAATCTGATATTTTTTATTATTTAAATTTATTATTATTTAAAGTTTAAGGTAGGTTTAGAGTTTAGGTTTATAGTTTAGAGTTAAATTCAAATTTTAATCATTTTAAAAATTTAATCTCTAATACTTAAATATTCCATTTTAAATCTTGATTTAAATCCGTAACTATATTTTTAAAATTTAAGTTATTTTAAAATCAAATCGAAAGAAAACTAAAATTACAATTTATATTGCTTTTTTCATAACCACTAATTGATTTTAATCTAAGGGTTCAAAATTATCTTTTTGTCTATCCTCAACCTTCTTTCTCATTGGTTAATCTTTTTTTTCAAGGATCACAATTAATGGCCATTGATTAAATAAAATCTAAAAGCCAAAAATTATTTTCTCCTTTTCTTACAATTGATAGGACTTAGCCTCTTCATCTCTCTCTCTCTTTAACATTTCTTCTTCTGCAAAAATGACGAATCCGATGAGGGAGGGAGCAGTAGGATGTCGGATCACCATACATGACACTGGAGGAGACAAAGCTTCTTCTCTAACCGACAACCTTCGAAGACGAAGGCGAAACAAATTACACTTGACGGCTGACTTATAATCATGGTTTGTATCCGACCATCATCGAAGACGAAGATTACTGGAATAGATCTGTCTCAGATTTTTGATTTTTTAGATATACGTTGTTTATGAGAGTGATATGTCTCTTGATTCCTAATATATAGAAACGTCTTTTTACTTTCTCTTTTGGTTTCTAAATTCAATTTAAGTTTCGATGATGAATCTTGAGCATGTTATAAGCTTTTTTTGGTCAACATGGTTATAACAAGTAACCACAACTCAGCCTTTGATTATAGAAAAACCCTAAACCATGATTTATAAGTCAGTCGTAACGTTCCTATAAGTCAGCCGTCAAGTGTAATTTGTTTCGCGACGTTTCGTATTTTGGGCGGGAAAAAAATCATTTTTCCCGCCCAAAATATGAGACGTCGCGAAACAAATTACACATGATGGCTGACTTATAGGAACGTTACAGTTGAATTATAATCATGGTTTGTAACCGACCATCATCGAAGACGAAGATTACTGGAGTAGATCTGTCTCAGATTTTTGATTTTTTAGATATATGTTGTTTATGAGAGTGATATGTCTCTTGATTCCTAATATATAGAATCGTCTTTTTACTTTCTCTTTCGGTTTCTAAATTCAATTTAAGTTTGGATGATGAATCTTGAGCATGTTATAAGCTTTTTTGGTCGACATGGTTATAACAAAGTCGTATTGTAACCACAACTCAGCCTTTGACTATAGCAAAAAAAACCGTAAACCCTGACTTATAAATCAGCCGTAACGTTCCTATAAGCCAGCCGTCAAGTGTTATTTGTTTCGCGACGTTTCATATTTTGGGCGGGAAAAAATCATTTTAGACGGGAAAAAAGATTAAAGTTTTAATCTGAATGGTATAAGTCAGCCGTACCATATGTATAACTCAGTCGTAACGTATGCATAACTCAGCCGTAATGTATGCATAACTCAGTTGTAACGTATGTGTTGGAGATTCGGTGTATGAACTAAAGTTATCATATTCAGATGACGCACCATCTGAGTCGTCAAACATGTAAAAAATGGCTTTCAAATTCATCATATTCTTCGTCTTCTCTACTTTTCTTACTTTTTTGTTCAACTCTCTCATTTTCTTACAATTTACAGGACTTTCATCTATCTCTCTTTGACTTTTTCTTCTTCTCCAAGATGATGAATCCAATGAGAGAGGGACCAGCATGATGTCTTCCGATTTTCAAATTTTTTAGATATATGTTTTCTTAGACCCAGATTCCGGAAACAATAATTACCAGATCCATAAGATGAAGAATAAGATGAAGAAGATAGATAAAGAAGATGAATAATGAAGAATAAGACACAACGTCTGTAACATAAACCTTTTTTACTGTTGTAACGTTTTTTATGACATGGCAACTAAGAACTGATGACATGGATGATGACATGGCATATCGTTATGTTAGCCGACATATGAACACATAACTCAACTAGCGTACCTCAGCCATAACACAAAACGTATGTCAGCTGCAATGTGAATATTATTCTAGTAATTAATCTTTTCCTAATAACCAGTCGTCAATACGCGGGAAAACAATAAGTCAGCCATATCGTCACCTTAATCAGTCGTCAAGTGAATGCTATTCTAGTAATTAATCTTTCGCTAATAGGTCAGCCGTAATATGACTGAAATTTCTTTTAATCCAACTTATTACGGCTGATAAAAAAGTAACTCAGCCATAACAAGCTCTCTTAAGTCAGCCGAAAGTTTAGTAACACAGTCGGCCGATGATCATTGAATCAGCATGCAAAAATATAACTCAGCCGTTTCTTAACTACATCTCAGCCGTATTTTCAAAAACCTAGCTAATCGATGTGTAAGTCAGCTGTAACGTGTGTTTCTAAGTCAGCCGAGATCACATAATTCAGCCAAATTTCTGTTAATCAGCCTTCACAGGGGGCTGACTTATAGACGTAAGTCAGCCCTTTTCACACAAGTCAGTCAAGTTAATTAAATCAGCCACAACGTACGAATAACTCAGTTGTAACATAGTTTGTAACGCTTTGCGGCTGATTTCATTAATTTGCGTCAGCGAATTCCTACATGGCGACGGTTTTTGGCTAACGTGGCATGAAAAAGTAATGGTATTTTTGTAGATACGTTTTTTCGCACAATATGATAGAAGGGCACGCTGGGCATTTAAAAAATATCAGTAATAAAAAAAAGATTTGTATTGTTTTAACCTTTTGTACTAAAATGTATGCTCAATTAGTCAACTTCCCATTTATCTTTGAGAGTGAAAATTTTCTCTCTCTTCTTTTCTCTGTTCTCTTAAGAATCTTTCTTAGAGAAAGAGAGAAGAGATCAAATCTTTTTTTTTTTGGTTTTTTTTTGTTTTCTGATCTTTGATCAGACTTTTAATTTGGTATATATGAATTTCTTTTCTGTTGCGGAGATCAAGTTCCGGCTAGTCCGGATGTCAATGTTGAGATAAGCTTGAAGAATAAGGAAACTTAAAGAGCAAGAAACTGACCTAATCCTATGTGTATTTGGAATTTGTGTGTTTATATTATGTTTAGGATTAGGAGATAATGAGCTCTATATAAGAGCATGTCAACAAATGACATATGGTGTGAGTTGGGTGAGAGCTTTAGTTTTTGAGTTATTTTTCTAAAGCATTGTTTTTATGATCGATTGATAAGAGAAGGA